>CAWUFW010017991.1:0-239824 GCA_963921515.1 Calotriton arnoldi
GAGAGTGAGCTGCAGAAAGAGAAGAGGGAAAAAGGTGCAGAAAGAGGAAAATGAGGTGCAGAAAGAGGCAAGATAGGTGCAGAAAGAAGAGAGTGAGCTGCAGAAAGAAGCAAGAGAAGTGCAGAAAGAGGCAAGAGAGGTGCAGAAAGAGGCAAGAGAAGTGCAGAAAGAGGCAAGAGAGGTGCAGAAAGAGGCAAGAGAGGTGCAGAAAGAGGCAAGAGAGGTGCAGAAAGAGGCAAGAGAGGTGCAGAAAGATGCAAGAGAGGTGTAGAAAGAGGCAAGAGTGGTACAGAAAGAGGCAAGAGATGTGCAGAAAGAGGCAAGAGAGGTGCAGAAAGAGGCAAGAGAGGTGCAAAAGAGGCAAGAGAGGTACAGAAAGAGGCAAGAGAGGTGCAGAAAGAAGAGAGTGAGCTGCAGAATGAGGCAAGAGAGGTGCAGAAAGAGGCAAGAGAAGTACAGAAAGAGGCAAGAGAGTGCAGAAAGAAGAGTGAGCTGCAGAAAAAGCAAGAGAAGTGCAGAAAGAGGCAAGAGAGGTGCAGAAGGAGGCAAGAGAGGTACAGAAAGAGGTAAGAGATGTGCAGAAAACGGCAAGAGAGGTGTAGAAAGAGGCAAGAGAGGTGCAGAAAGAGGAAGAAAGGTACAGAAAGAGGCACGTGAGGTGCAGAAAGAGGCAAGAGAAGAGCAGAAGGAGGCAAGAGAGGTGCAGAAAGAGGCAAGAGAGATACAGAAAGAGGAAGAAAGGTACAGAAAGAGGCAGGAGAGGTGCAGAAACAGGAAGAAAGGCACAGAAAGAAGCAAGAGAAGTGCAGAAAGAGGCAAGAGAGGTGCAGAAAGAGGCAAGAGAGGTGCAGAAAGAGGCAAGAGAGGTGCAGAAGGATGAGAGTGAGCTGCAGAAAGAGAAGAGGGAAAAAAGTGCAGAAAGAGGAAAATGAGGTGCAGAAAGAGGCAAGATAGGTGCAGAAAGAAGAGAGTGAGCTGCAGAAAGAAGCAAGAGAAGTGCAGAAAGAGGCAAGAGAGGTGCAGAAAGAGGCAAGAGAAGTGCAGAAAGAGGCAAGAGAGGTGCAGAAAGAGGCAAGATAGGTGCAGGAAGAGGCAAGAGAGGTGCAGAAAGAAGAAAGGTGCAGAAAGAGGCAAGAAAGGTGCAGAAAGAGGCAAGAGAGGTGCAGAAAGAAGAGAGTGAGCTGCAGAAAGAGGCAAGAAAGGTGCAGAAAGAGGCAAGAGAAGTACAGAAAGAGGCAAGAGAGGTGCAGAAAGAAGAGTGAGCTATAGAAAGTAGCAAGAGAAGTGCAGAAAGAGGCAAGAGAGGTGCAGAAAGAGGCAAGAGAGGTACAGAAAGAGGCAAGAGAGGTGCAGAAATAGGCAAGAGAGGTGCAGAAATAGGCAAGAGAGGTGCAGAAAGAAGAGAGTGAGCTGCAGAAAGAGGGAAGAGAGGTGCAGAAAGAGGCAAGAGAGGTGCAGAAAGAAGAGAGTGAGCTGCAGAAAGAGGGAAGAGAGTTGCAGAAAGTGGCAAGAGAGGTGCATAAAGAAGAGAGTGCGCTGCAGAAAGAATCAAGAGAGATGCAGAAAGAGCCAAGAGAGGTGCAGAAAGAGGCAAGAGAGGTACATAAAGAGGCAATGGAGGTGCAGAAAGAGACAAGAGATGTGCAGAAAGAGGCAAGAGAGGTGCAGAAAGAAGCAAGAGAGGTGCAGAAAGAAGAGAGTTAGCTGCAGAAAGAGGGAAGAGAAATGCAGAAAGAGGCAAGAGAGGTGCAGAAAGAAGAGAGTGAGCTGCAGAAAGAGGCAAGAGAGGTTCAGAAAGAGGCAAGAGACATGCAGAAAGAGGCAAGATGGGTGCAGAAAGAGGTAAGCTGTATAGAAAGAGGCAAGAGAGGTGCAGAAAGAGGAAGAAAGGTGCAGAAAGAGGCAAGTGAGGTGCAGAAAGAGGCAAGAGAAGAGCAGAAGGAAGCAAGAGAGGTGCAGAAAGAGGCAGGGGAGGTACGGAAAGAGGAATAAAGGTACAGCAAGAGGCAGGAGAGGTGCAGAAACAGGAAGAAAGGCGCAGAAAGAAGCAGGAGAAGTGCAGAAAGAGGCAAGAGAGGTGCAGAAAGAGGCAAGAGAGGTGCAGAAAGAGGCAAGAGAGGTGCAGAAAGATGGGAGTGAGCTGCAGAAAGAGGGGAAAGAGGTGCAGAAAGAGGCAAATGAGGTGCAGAAAGGGGCAAGAGATGTGCAGAAAGAAGAGAGTGAGCTGCAGAAAGAAGCAAGAGAGGTGCAGAAAGAGGCAAGAGAATTACAGAAAGAGGCAAGAGAGGTGCGGAAAGAGGCAAGCTATGTGTAGAAAGAGGGAAGAGAAGTGCAGAAAGAGGCAAGAGAAGTGCAGAAAGAGGTAAGAGGTGTAGAAAGAGGCAAGAAAGGAGCAGAAAGGGGTAGAAAGGTGCAGAAAGAGGCAAGTGAGGTGCAGAAAAAGGCAAGAGAAGAGCAGAAAGAGGGAAGAGAAGTGCAGAAAGAGGCAAGAGAGGTGCCGAAATAAGAAGAAAGGTGCAGAAAGAGGCAAGAGAGGTACAGAAAGAGGAAAGAGAGGTGCAGAAAGAAGAGAGTGAGCTGCAGAAAGAGGCAAGAGAGGTGCAGAAAGAGGCAAGAGAAGTACAGAAAGAGGCAGGAGAGGTGCATAAAGAGGCAAGAGAGGTGCTGATAGAAGAGAGTGAGCTGCAGAAAGAGGGAATAGAGGTGCAGAAAGAGGCAAGAGAGGTGCAGAAAGAAGAGAGTAAGCTGTAGAAAGAGGCAAGAGAGGTTCAGAAAGAGGCAAGAGACGTGCAGAAAGAGGCAAGAGAGGTGCAGAAAGAGGCAAGAGAGGTGCAGAAAGATGAGAGTGAGCTGCAGAAAGAGAAGAGGAAAAAAGGTGCAGAAAGAGGCAAGTGAGGTGCAGAAAGAGGCAAGATAGGTGCAGAAAGAAGAGAGTGAGCAGCAGAAAGAAGCAAGAGAAGTGCAGAAAGAGGCAAGAGAGGTGCAGAAAGAGGCAAGAGAAGTGCAGAAAGAGGCAATAGAGGTGCAGAAAGAGGCAAGAGAGGTGCAGAAAGAGGCAAGAGAGGTGCAGAAAGAAGAAGAAAGGTGCAGAAAGAGGCAAGAGAGGTGCAGAAAGAGGCAAGAGAGGTGCAGAAAGAAGAGAGTGAGCTGCAGAAAGAGGCAAGAAAGGTGCAGAAAGAGGCAAGAGAAGTACAGAAAGAGGCAAGAGAGGTGCAGAAAGAAGAGTGAGCTACAGAAAGTAGCAAGAGAAGTGCAGAAAGAGGCAAGAGAGGTACAGAAAGAGGCAAGAGAGGTGCAGAAATAGGCAAGAGAGGTGCAGAAAGAGGCAAGAGAGGTGCAGAAAGAAGAGAGTGAGCTGTAGAAAGAGGCAAGAGAGGTTCAGAAAGAGGCAAGAGACGTGCAGAAAGAGGCAAGAGAGGTGCATAAAGAGGTTAGAGGTTAGAAAGAGGCAAGAGAGGTACAGAAAGAGGAAGAAAGGCGAGAAAGAGGCAAGTGAGGTGCAGAAAGAGGCAAGAGAAGAGCAGAAGGAGGCAAGAGAGGTGCAGAAAGAGGCAAGAGAGGTACAGAAAGAGAAAGAAAGGTGCAGAAAGAGGCAAGAGAGGTGCAGAAAGAGGCAAGAGAGGTGCAGAAAGAAGAAGAAAGGTGCAGAAAGAGGCAGGAGAGGTGCAGAAACAGGAAGAAAGGCACAGAAAGAAGCAAGAGAAGTGCAGAAAGAAGGGAGAGGTGCAGAAAGTAGCAAGGGAGGTGCAGAAAGAAGAAGAAAGGTGCAGAAAGAGGCAAGAGAGGTGCAGAAAGAGGCAAGAGAGGTGCAGAAAGAAGAGAGTGAGCTGCAGAAAGAGGCAAGTGAGGTGCAGAAAGAGGCAAGATAAGGTACAGAAAGAGGCAAGAGAGGTGCAGAAAGAAGAGTGAGCTATAGAAAGAAGCAAGAGAAGTGCAGAAAGAGGCAAGAGAGGTGTAGAAAGAGGCAAGAGAAGAGCAGGAGGCAAGAGAAGTACAGAAAGAGGCAAGAGATGTGCAGAGAGAAGAGTGAGCTGCAGAAAGAAGCAAGAGAAGTGCAGAAAGAGGCAAGAGAGGTGCAGAAAGAGGCAAGAGAAGAGCAGAACGAGGCAAGAGAGGTGCAGAAAGAGGCAAGAGAGGCACAGAAAGAGGAAGAAAGGTACAGAAAGAGGCAGGAGAGGTGCAGAAACAGGAAGAAAGGCACTGAAAGAAGCAAGAGAAGTGCAGAAAGAGGCAAGAGAGGTGCAGAAAGAGGCAAGAGAGGTGCAGAAAGATGAGAGTGAGCTGCAGAAAGAGAAGAGGAAAAAGGGCGCAGAAAGAGGCAAATGAGGTGCAGAAAGAGGCAAGATAGGTGCAGAAAGAAGAGAGTGAGCAGCAGAAAGAAGCAAGAGAAGTGCAGAAAGAGGCAAGAGAGGTGCAGAAAGAGGCAAGAGAAGTGCAGAAAGAGGCAAGAGAGAGTGCAGAAAGAGGCAAGAGAGGTGCAGAAAGAGGCTAGAGAGGCACAGAAAGAAGAAGAAAGGTGCAGAAAGAGGCAAGAGAGGTGCAGAAAGAGGCAAGAGAGGTGCAGAAAGAAGTGAGTGAGCTGCAGAAAGAGGCAAGAAAGGTGCAGAAAGAGGCAAGAGAAGTACAGAAAGAGGCAAGAGAGGTGCAGAAAGAAGAGTGAGCTACAGAAAGTAGCAAGAGAAGTGCAGAAAGAGGCAAGAGAGGTACAGAAAGAGGCAAGAGAGGTGCAGAAATAGGCAAGAGAGGTGCAGAAAGAGGCAAGAGAGGTGCAGAAAGAAGAGAGTGAGCTGTAGAAAGAGGCAAGAGAGGTTCAGAAAGAGGCAAGAGACGTGCAGAAAGAGGCAAGAGAGGTGCAGTAAAGAGGTTAGAGGTTAGAAAGAGGCAAGAGAGGTACAGAAAGAGGAAGAAAGGCACCGAAAGATGCAAGTGAGGTACAGAAAGAGGCAAGAGAAGAGCAGAAAGAAGAGTGAGCTATAGAAAGAAGCAAGAGAAGTGCAGAAAGAGGCAAGAGAGGTGTAGAAAGAGGCAAGAGAAGAGCAGGAGGCAAGAGAAGTACAGAAAGAGGCAAGAGATGTGCAGAGAGAAGAGTGAGCTGCAGAAAGAAGCAAGAGAAGTGCAGAAAGAGGCAAGAGAGGTACAGAAAGAGGCAAGAGAAGAGCAGAACGAGGCAAGAGAGGTGCAGAAAGAGGCAAGAGAGGCACAGAAAGAGGAAGAAAGGTACAGAAAGAGGCAGGAGAGGTGCAGAAACAGCAAGAAAGGCACTGAAAGAAGCAAGAGAAGTGCAGAAAGAGGCAAGAGAGGTGCAGAAAGAGGCAAGAGAGGTGCAGAAAGATGAGAGTGAGCTGCAGAAAGAGAAGAGGAAAAAAGGTGCAGAAAGAGGCAAATGAGGTGCAGAAAGAGGCAAGATAGGTGCAGAAAGAAGAGAGTGAGCAGCAGAAAGAAGCAAGAGAAGTGCAGAAAGAGGCAAGAGAGGTGCAGAAAGAGGCAAGAGAAGTGCAGAAAGAGGCAAGAGAGGTGCAGAAAGAGGCAAGAGAGGTGCAGAAAGAAGAAGAAAGGTGCAGAAAGAGGCAAGAGAGGTGCAGAAAGAGGCAAGAGAGGTGCAGAAAGAAGAGAGTGAGCTGCAGAAAGAGGCAAGAAAGGTGCAGAAAGAGGCAAGAGAAGTACAGAAAGAGGCAAGAGAGGTGCAGAAAGAAGAGTGAGCTACAGAAAGTAGCAAGAGAAGTGCAGAAAGAGGCAAGAGAGGTACAGAAAGAGGCAAGAGAGGTGCAGAAATAGGCAAGAGAGGTGCAGAAAGAGGCAAGAGAGGTGCAGAAAGAAGAGAGTGAGCTGTAGAAAGAGGCAAGAGAGGTTCAGAAAGAGGCAAGAGACGTGCAGAAAGAGGCAAGAGAGGTGCATAAAGAGGTTAGAGGTTAGAAAGAGGCAAGAGAGGTACAGAAAGAGGAAGAAAGGCACCGAAAGATGCAAGTGAGGTACAGAAAGAGGCAAGAGAAGAGCAGAAGGAGGCAAGAGAGGTGCAGAAAGAGGCAAGAGAGGTACAGAAAGAGAAAGAAAGGTGCAGAAAGAGGCAAGAGAGGTGCAGAAAGAGGTAAGAGAGGTGCAGAGAGAAGAAGAAAGGTGCAGAAAGGCAAGAGAGGTACAGAAAGAGGCAAGAGAGGTGCAGAAAGAAGAGAGTGAGTTTAGAAAAAGGCAAGAGATATGCAGAAAGAGGCAAGAGAGGTGCAGAAAGAGGCAAGAGAGGTGCTGATAGAAGGGAGTGAGCTGCAGAAAGAGGGAAGAGAGGTGCAGAAAGAGGCAAGAGAGGTGCAGAAAGAAGAGAGTGAGTTGCAGAAAGAGGCAAGAGAGGTGCAGAAAGAGGCAAGAGAGGTGCAGAAAAAGGAAGAAAGGCACAGAAAGAGGCAAGTGAGGTGCAGAAAGAGGCAAGAGAAGAGCAGAAGGAGTTAAGAGAGGTGCAGAAAGAGGCAAGAGAGGTACAGAAATAGGAAGAAAGGTGCAGAAAGAGGCAAGAGAGGGGCAGAAACAGGAAGAAAGGCGTAGAAAGAAGCAATAGAAGTGCAGAAAGAGGCAAGAGAGGTGCAGAAAGAAGCAAGAGAGGTGCAGAAAGATGAGAGTGAGCTGCAGAAAGAAGCAAGAGAAGTGCAGAAAGAGGCAAGAGAGGTGCAGAAAGAGGCAAGAGAAGTGCAGAAAGAAGAGAGTGAGCTGCAGAAAGAAGCAAGAGAAGTGCAGAAAGAGGCAAGAGAGGTGCCGAAAGAGTCAAGAGAAGTGCAGAAAAAGGCAAGAGAGGTGCAGAAAGAGGCAAGAGAGGTGCAGAAAGAGGCAAGAGAGGTGCTGATAGAAGAGAGTGCGCTGCAGAAAGAATCAAGAGAGATGCAGAAAGAGCCAAGAGAGGTGCAGAAAGAGGCAAGAGAGGTACATAAAGAGGCAATGGAGGTGCAGAAAGAGACAAGAGATGTGCAGAAAGAGGCAAGAGAGGTGCAGAAAGAAGCAAGAGAGGTGCAGAAAGAAGAGAGTTAGCTGCAGAAAGAGGGAAGAGAAATGCAGAAAGAGGCAAGAGAGGTGCAGAAAGAAGAGAGTGAACTGCAGAAAGAGGCAAGAGAGGTTCAGAAAGAGGCAAGAGACATGCAGAAAGAGGCAAGATGGGTGCAGAAAGAGGTAAGCTGTATAGAAAGAGGCAAGAGAGGTGCAGAAAGAGGAAGAAAGGTGCAGAAAGAGGCAAGTGAGGTGCAGAAAGAGGCAAGAGAAGAGCAGAAGGAAGCAAGAGAGGTGCAGAAAGAGGCAGGAGAGGTACGGAAAGAGGAATAAAGGTACAGCAAGAGGCAGGAGAGGTGCAGAAACAGGAAGAAAGGCGCAGAAAGAAGCAGGAGAAGTGCAGAAAGAGGCAAGAGAGGTGCAGAAAGAGGCAAGAGAGGTGCAGAAAGAGGCAAGAGAGGTGCAGAAAGATGGGAGTGAGCTGCAGAAAGAGGGGAAAGAGGTGCAGAAAGAGGCAAATGAGGTGCAGAAAGGGGCAAGAGATGTGCAGAAAGAAGAGAGTGAGCTGCAGAAAGAAGCAAGAGAGGTGCAGAAAGAGGCAAGAGAAGTACAGAAAGAGGCAAGAGAGGTGCGGAAAGAGGCAAGCTATGTGAAGAAAGAGGGAAGAGAAGTGCAGAAAGAGGCAAGAGAAGTGCAGAAAGAGGTAAGAGGTGTAGAAAGAGGCAAGAAAGGAGCAGAAAGGGGTAGAAAGGTGCAGAAAGAGGCAAGTGAGGTGCAGAAAAAGGCAAGAGAAGAGCAGAAAGAGGCAAGAGAGGTGCAGAAAGAGGCAAGAGAGGTGCCGAAATAAGAAGAAAGGTGCAGAAAGAGGCAAGAGAGGTACAGAAAGAGGAAAGAGAGGTGCAGAAAGAAGAGAGTGAGCTGCAGAAAGAGGCAAGAGAGGTGCAGAAAGAGGCAAGAGAGGTACAGAAAGAGGCAGGAGCGGTGCATAAAGAGGCAAGAGAGGTGCTGATAGAAGAGAGTGAGCTGCAGAAAGAGGGAATAGAGGTGCAGAAAGAGGCAAGAGAGGTGCAGAAAGAAGAGAGTAAGCTGTAGAAAGAGGCAAGAGAGGTTCAGAAAGAGGCAAGAGACGTGCAGAAAGAGGCAAGAGAGGTGCAGAAAGAGGCAAGAGAGGTGCAGAAAGATGAGAGTGAGCTGCAGAAAGAGAAGAGGAAAAAAGGTGCAGAAAGAGGCAAGTGAGGTGCAGAAAGAGGCAAGATAGGTGCAGAAAGAAGAGAGTGAGCAGCAGAAAGAAGCAAGAGAAGTGCAGAAAGAGGCAAGAGAGGTGCAGAAAGAGGCAAGAGAAGTGCAGAAAGAGGCAATAGAGGTGCAGAAAGAGGCAAGAGAGGTGCAGAAAGAGGCAAGAGAGGTGCAGAAAGAAGAAGAAAGGTGCAGAAAGAGGCAAGAGAGGTGCAGAAAGAGGCAAGAGAGGTGCAGAAAGAAGAGAGTGAGCTGCAGAAAGAGGCAAGAAAGGTGCAGAAAGAGGCAAGAGAAGTACAGAAAGAGGCAAGAGAGGTGCAGAAAGAAGAGTGAGCTACAGAAAGTAGCAAGAGAAGTGCAGAAAGAGGCAAGAGAGGTACAGAAAGAGGCAAGAGAGGTGCAGAAATAGGCAAGAGAGGTGCAGAAAGAGGCAAGAGAGGTGCAGAAAGAAGAGAGTGAGCTGCAAAAAGAGGCAAAAGAGGTTCAGAAAGAGGCAAGAGACGTGCAGAAAGAGGCAAGAGAGGTGCAGAAAGAGGTAAGAGGTTAGAAAGAGGCAAGAGAGGTACAGAAAGAGGAAGAAAGGCACAGAAAGAGGCAAGTGAGGTGCAGAAAGAGGCAAGAGAAGACCCGAAGGAGGCAAGAGAGGTGCAGAAAGAGGCAAGAGAGGTACAGAAAGAGGAAGAAAGGTGCAGAAAGAGGCAAGAGAGGTGCAGAAAGAGGCAAGAGAGGTGCAGAAAGAAGAAGAAAGGTGCAGAAAGAGGCAGGAGAGGTGCAGAAACAGGAAGAAAGGCACAGAAAGAAGCAAGAGAAGTGCAGAAAGAAGCAAGAGAGGTGCAGAAAGAGGCAAGAGAGGTGCAGAAAGAAGAAGAAAGGTGCAGAAAGAGGCAAGAGAGGTGCAGAAAGAGGCAAGAGAGGTGCAGAAAGAAGAGAGTGAGCTGCAGAAAGAGGCAAGTGAGGTGCAGAAAGAGGCAAGATAAGTACAGAAAGAGGCAAGAGAGGTGCAGAAAGAAGAGTGAGCTATAGAAAGAAGCAAGAGAAGTGCAGAAAGAGGCAAGAGAGGTGTAGAAAGAGGCAAGAGAAGAGCAGGAGGCAAGAGAAGTACAGAAAGAGGCAAGAGATGTGCAGAGAGAAGAGTGAGCTGCAGAAAGAAGCAAGAGAAGTGCAGAAAGAGGCAAGAGAGGTGCAGAAAGAGGCAAGAGAAGAGCAGAACGAGGCAAGAGAGGTGCAGAAAGAGGCAAGAGAGGCACAGAAAGAGGAAGAAAGGTACAGAAAGAGGCAGGAGAGGTGCAGAAACAGGAAGAAAGGCACTGAAAGAAGCAAGAGAAGTGCAGAAAGAGGCAAGAGAGGTGCAGAAAGAGGCAAGAGAGGTGCAGAAAGATGAGAGTGAGCTGCAGAAAGAGAAGAGGAAAAAAGGGCGCAGAAAGAGGCAAATGAGGTGCAGAAAGAGGCAAGATAGGTGCAGAAAGAAGAGAGTGAGCAGCAGAAAGAAGCAAGAGAAGTGCAGAAAGAGGCAAGAGAGGTGCAGAAAGAGGCAAGAGAAGTGCAGAAAGAGGCAAGAGAGGTGCAGAAAGAGGCAAGAGAGGTGCAGAAAGAGGCAAGAGAGGCACAGAAAGAAGAAGAAAGGTGCAGAAAGAGGCAAGAGAGGTGCAGAAAGAGGCAAGAGAGGTGCAGAAAGAAGTGAGTGAGCTGCAGAAAGAGGCAAGAAAGGTGCAGAAAGAGGCAAGAGAAGTACAGAAAGAGGCAAGAGAGGTGCAGAAAGAAGAGTGAGCTACAGAAAGTAGCAAGAGAAGTTCAGAAAGAGGCAAGAGAGGTACAGAAAGAGGCAAGAGAGGTGCAGAAAGAAGAGTGAGCTGCAGAAAGAGGCAAGAGATGTGCAGAAAGAAGAGAGTGAGCTGTAGAAAGAGGCAAGAAAGGTTCAGAAAGAGGCAAGAGACATGCAGAAAGAGGCAAGAGAGGTGCATAAAGAGGTTAGAGGTTAGAAAGAGGCAAGAGAGGTACAGAAAGAGGAAGAAAGGCACCGAAAGATGCAAGTGAGGTACAGAAAGAGGCAAGAGAAGAGCAGAAAGAAGAGTGAGCTATAGAAAGAAGCAAGAGAAGTGCAGAAAGAGGCAAGAGAGGTGTAGAAAGAGGCAAGAGAAGAGCAGGAGGCAAGAGAAGTACAGAAAGAGGCAAGAGATGTGCAGAGAGAAGAGTGAGCTGCAGAAAGAAGCAAGAGAAGTGCAGAAAGAGGCAAGAGAGGTGCAGAAAGAGGCAAGAGAAGAGCAGAACGAGGCAAGAGAGGTGCAGAAAGAGGCAAGAGAGGCACAGAAAGAGGAAGAAAGGTACAGAAAGAGGCAGGAGAGGTGCAGAAACAGCAAGAAAGGCACTGAAAGAAGCAAGAGAAGTGCAGAAAGAGGCAAGAGAGGTGCAGAAAGAGGCAAGAGAGGTGCAGAAAGATGAGAGTGAGCTGCAGAAAGAGAAGAGGAAAAAGGGTGCAGAAAGAGGCAAATGAGGTGCAGAAAGAGGCAAGATAGGTGCAGAAAGAAGAGAGTGAGCAGCAGAAAGAAGCAAGAGAAGTGCAGAAAGAGGCAAGAGAGGTGCAGAAAGAGGCAAGAGAAGTGCAGAAAGAGGCAAGAGAGGTGCAGAAAGAGGCAAGAGAGGTGCAGAAAGAGGCAAGAGAGGCGCAGAAAGAAGAAGAAAGGTGCAGAAAGAGGCAAGAGAGGTGCAGAAAGAGGCAAGAGAGGTACAGAAAGAAGAGAGTGAGCTGCAGAAAGAGGCAAGAAAGGTGCAGAAAGAGGCAAGAGAAGTACAGAAAGAGGCAAGAGAGGTGCAGAAAGAAGAGTGAGCTACAGAAAGTAGCAAGAGAAGTGCAGAAAGAAGCAAGAGAGGTACAGAAAGAGGCAAGAGAGGTGCAGAAATAGGCAAGAGAGGTGCAGAAAGAGGCAAGAGAGGTGCAGAAAGAAGAGAGTGAGCTGTAGAAAGAGGCAAGAAAGGTTCAGAAAGAGGCAAGAGACATGCAGAAAGAGGCAAGAGAGGTGCATAAAGAGGTTAGAGGTTAGAAAGAGGCAAGAGAGCTACAGAAAGAGGAAGAAAGGCACCGAAAGATGCAAGTGAGGTACAGAAAGAGGCAAGAGAAGAGCAGAAGGAGGCAAGAGAGGTGCAGAAAGAGGCAAGAGAGGTACAGAAAGAGAAAGAAAGGTGCAGAAAGAGGCAAGAGAGGTGCAGAAAGAGGTAAGAGAGGTGCAGAGAGAAGAAGAAAGGTGCAGAAAGGCAAGAGAGGTACAGAAAGAGGCAAGAGAGGTGCAGAAAGAAGAGAGTGAGCTTTAGAAAAAGGCAAGAGATATGCAGAAAGAGGCAAGAGAGGTGCAGAAAGAGGCAAGAGAGGTGCTGATAGAAGGGAGTGAGCTGCAGAAAGAGGGAAGAGAGGTGCAGAAAGAGGCAAGAGAGGTGCAGAAAGAAGAGAGTGAGTTGCAGAAAGAGGCAAGAGAGGTGCAGAAAGAGGCAAGAGAGGTGCAGAAAAAGGAAGAAAGGCACAGAAAGAGGCCAGTGAGGTGCAGAAAGAGGCAAGAGAAGAGCAGAAGTAGTTAAGAGAGGTGCAGAAAGAGGCAAGAGAGGTACAGAAATAGGAAGAAAGGTGCAGAAAGAGGCAAGAGAGGGGCAGAAACAGGAAGAAAGGCGTAGAAAGAAGCAATAGAAGTGCAGAAAGAGGCAAGAGAGGTGCAGAAAGAAGCAAGAGAGGTGCAGAAAGATGAGAGTGAGCTGCAGAAAGAAGCAAGAGAAGTGCAGAAAGAGGCAAGAGAGGTGCAGAAAGAGGCAAGAGAAGTGCAGAAAGAAGAGAGTGAGCTGCAGAAAGAAGCAAGAGAAGTGCAGAAAGAGGCAAGAGAGGTGCCGAAAGAGTCAAGAGAAGTGCAGAAAAAGGCAAGAGAGGTGCAGAAAGAGGCAAGAGAGGTGCAGAAAGAGGCAAGAGAGGTGCTGATAGAAGGGAGTGAGCTGCAGAAAGAGGGAAGAGAGGTGCAGAAAGAGGCAAGAGAGGTGCAGAAAGAAGAGAGTGAGCTGCAGAAAGAGGCAAGAGAGGTTCAGAAAGAGGCAACAGAGGTGCAAAAGAGGTAAGAGGTGTAGAAAGAGGCAAGAGAGGAGCTGAAAAAGGAAGAAAGGCACAGAAAGAGGCAAGTGAGGTGCCGAAAGAGGCAAGAGAAGAGCAGAAGGAGGCAAGAGAGGTGCAGAAAGAGGCAAGAGAGGTGCAGAAAGAGGCAAGAGAGGTGCAGAAAGAGGCAAGAGAGGTGCAGAAACAGGAAGAAAGGCTCAGAAAGAAGCAAGAGAAGTGCAGAAAGAGGCAAGAGAGGTGCAGAAAGATGAGAGTGAGCTGCAGAAAGAGGAGAGGTGCAGAAAGAGGCAAGAGAGGTGCAGAAAGAGGCAAGAGAAGTGCAGAAAGAAGAGAGTGAGCTGCAGAAAGAAGCAAGAGGGGTGCAGAAAGAGGCAAAAGAAGTGCAGAAAAAGGCAAGAGAGGTGCAGAAAGAGGCAAGATAGGTGCAGAAAGAGGCAAGAGAAGTGCAGAAAGAGGCAAGAGAGGTGCAGAAAGAAGCAAGAGAGGTATATATATATATATATATGTATATATTCAATCTCCTCTCAATCTTACAAGGAAGGAATCAGCACTCGGGTTGTAGTTTGGAAGTATTTAATCTACAAAGGTTGCAATCCACGCGTTTCGGCTAGTCCAAACCTTGATCACGATACAAGACGTCATTGTAGCTTCCTTATTTAAATGTAGAAATGGCTCCAGTTGCCAACATTAACAAAGGACTACATATTACATTAAACCAAAAAGCTGTCAGCCATATTGGCCTGGTCACGATGCGAAAATTCAGGAATTCATACAATAAAGTAAAGAAAACAAGTGTTAATATGCACACAACGTAATTTCAGCATATCTTGCCCCGTGACCGCAGTACCTGTATGTTTGTCAAAGTGACTTGTTCATAATAAACATACTTACGATTGCAAACATCAACATAAACAATGGACTACACATTACTTTAAAGTGAAAGGCTATCGGCCATATTGATCCGGGCACGTTGCATATTATAGAGGTTCTTACACGAAAGAAAAGAAATAAAAAGTGGTGTTAATATACACACACTATCCCTAAATAAAGTTCTAGTGATTATAGTTCCATTCCATTCACAGCTCATTGGAGATGTCATGAGTGATGTCTTGAGTGATGTCACGGACCATGTCATGAATGATGTAATGTCTGAGGTCATAAGCAGTGCATTATGGGGCATAAGTTATAGTTAGCTCAGGTAACTATAACTGCTGAATTTCAGTGGTTTTGTACGAGTGAAATCTGAGTTTAACTATAACGTCCCTGTAATCTTTGTTTTTTTCAGCGAATTTCTAGTTTTTTTTAATGTTAAGTAAGATGCCTATCACAATGGATGGTGGGGGGTTGGAAGCAGGGCCTGGCCTGGCATTATGCTGCCCCCACCTAAGCTTGCTGCTCCTGCCTCCCCTCCTCCTTGCCATCCATTGTCAGAGTCCATTCCCCTGCTCCCTCATTACAGCCCTGTGTGGCCGTTGTTCTTCCACTGGCCTTCTCGCCTTCTCTGAACAGTTAGCTTGCTGCCCCATCCACTTTCTACTATCCTCTGTTGTCTGAATCCATGCACTAGCCTCCTCCCTCCTGTCATGCATGGTCTGATGTGCTGCCACTGCCCTCCATTTAGCATGATGTCCCAGTACACTCCTCCTGCCCATCATTGCTCTCCTGCTTAGCCTCTGTGCTTAGCTTGCTGCCCCTACTCTCCTTCCCCCTGCCCTCCGATGTCTGTGTGCATGCCCCTGATCCATCCTTTTTGCCCACCATGTTCCATGGACCTGCCCCTCCTATCTACTCTGAGTTTTCTGTTGAGCTGCCACTCCCCTCCCACCTGCCTAGCATTGTCAGATGACTGTAACCTCTCCCTGCCACCTCCACCCTGCCTGTCCATGTTCCATGCCCCTATCCCCTTCCTCCCGTCCTCCATGGTCCATTTTACTGCCACATCCTTCTGCCCTCCCTGGTCTATTGTGCTGCAACTGCTCCTCCTGCCTGCCCCGCGTGTTCTGTTGTGAGGCTCCTTTCCCTGAACTCTCTTGTCTGTGCCCAGCTCCTACCCCTCCGTTCTAACCTCCATGATCCTTTGTTCATGCCCCCGCAACCTCCTTCTTGTCTATCATGGCCAAATTGTGCTGCCACTAACCCTCTTGTTTGCCATGCATGGTCTTCTGTGCTGCCACGGCCCCTCCCACCTTCCCTGTGTGGTCAGCTAGCTCCCCATGACCCCCTACCACCTTCCCTCCATGGTCTGTGTGTGTGCCATTGTAGTCTCACTGTTGCCCTCCATGGTGTGTTGTGCTTCTAGTGCCCATCCTGCCTGACCTCCATGGTCAGCTTGCTGCTCCTGCCCTGCCCCCTTGCCCCCTGCCCTCCCTTTTCATGTGCAGACCCCTATTCCCTCCCTCCTGGCTTGTCTGTTCCATTGTCATGCCCCTGATCCCTCCCTCCTGCCCTTTATGGTCCGTTATGCTGCAGCTTTCTCTCCTGTCTGTTCAGTATGGTCAGCTTGTTGCCATTGCCTCTTTCCCCTCTGTTCTCTGTTGTCCATGTGCATGTTCCTGTCCCCTCCCTATTGCTTTCCATGGTTTGTTGTGCTGCACTGCCATCCCAAATGCCCTGTGTGGTGTATTGTGCTGCTGCAAACCCTGATGCCTGCCCTGTAAGGTCAGTTAAGTGCACCTGTCCATGTCCCACCTGTCCTCTGTTATCCGAGTCCATGTCCCTGCCCCAATTCCTCCTGCCTTCCATGATCCAATGTACCATACTTCCTAACATTTTGAACTTGGTAAGAGGGAGATTTTGAAAACAAAACTGGGGAATTGATTTTTCCCATTGACTTGCATAGAAAAAGAGGAGATTGTAGACAAGAGACAGATAAAATAAAGCCCTTTTGGGCTTAAAAACATTGGGCATTTCCTGCCTGAATCGGGTCTGTTGGCATGTATGGTTGTACTACCACTGCCTCTTCCTTCTGCCCTCAATGGTCTATTATATTGCCACAGCCTCTCTTGCCTGTCCTGCATTGTTGGTTTGTTGCCCATGCCCCCCTTTCCACTGCCCTCCATGTTGTGCTGCCACTGCCCTTCCTGCCTGCCCAGTGTGGTCAAATTGTTGCCTCTGCATCCTCCTACCTGCCTTCAATTTTCAGAGTCCGTGCCCCTGACCTCTGCCTCCCAACAGTATCCTAATGAACAACTAGATTGCTAACATTCTATATTTATTACAAAAGTGTGGCACGCCTGACGTCATCTTGATGTAATTAAAGCCGTAATACCTAAAGCATTTCCTTTAGAAATTATATAAATGAGAGGGTCTTATTTGCATAGAAATTATAGTTAGTGCTCTAAAAAACTAAAATGAGGACATATTTTCTGAGTTCTCAAATAGCGTACAAAGAACTTTTAAATTATTTGTTATCTTTGTGTTTTTTTATCCAGTTGACCACTTAATTAAATGTTACGCATAGGGGAGAGAATGTGGTGTTACTTCCAGAGCTGCAGACTTTGCATCTGGGGAACCATGTTGGAGTTTCTGCTTCAGCTCGACATTCTGTGATTCTGGTCAAATCACTTAATCTCCCCATGCCTACAATCAAAATGAGTTTGTCCTTGTATGATGTAACCAATGCTCATGTAAAGCACTCCAATAGTTGACCAGCCTGCACTATATAAAACTGCAAAAAAACAAAGGATAAAAAGTGTTTTTCACACTTCTGTCATTGGGCTATACGTGGGCTACATCTGGGTGATATTTGTGCTACATTTGGGCTCCTTTTTCTCTGGTGGCCATCTTGGGAGACTTCAATTAAATTCATTAAACTTTATTCGATCTGATTTAGAAACATAGGGGCATATTTACAAGCCCCTTGCGCCACTTTTGCGCCGCTGTTGTGTCACGCATGTGACGCAGCGGCGACGCAAAACCATGCGCCGCGTTGCGCTATATTTACAACGTGACGCATCTAGGGAGATGCGTCATGTAGTAAACCCCTGAGCCACATGAAACCTGCGCCAGGTTTCATGTGGGCGTACCGCGCAGGGGGCGCTCCGGCGCAGGAACGCCGGAAAAGTGACGAGTGAAATCTACAAGATTTCACGCAGTCACTTTTCTCGACGCTGGTGCGTCAAATCCTTACGCCTGCTTCAAGCAGGCGTAAGGATTGATGCACCATGTTAGGGATAGGAAGGTTGGAACAGTGCTGGAGTTGCGTCGCGCTTGCGACACAACTTCAGCACTGCGCCAACCTTCCGCCGGCAGATGCGTCACGCATCTGCTTATCTCATGACGCACGATGCGCCGCATTGTAAATGCGGCGCATCGGACGTGGCGCAAGGGTAAACTTGCGTGACGCATTTTCCATGGCGCATCCCTGCTGATATGCAGGGATGCGCCAGGGAACGTAAATATGCCCCATAGATCATAAAAGTGTACATAAAAACAGTAAATCCTCTTTCTTAATACAATACAGTGAGAATTAATTAAAACCAGTAGGTAAAAACGGGTGTTACAAAGCCCGGTTCTGAGCAACTTCAGGTTAACAGAATAGTAAAGTTCAATGTTTTGCAAGCTCAATCTCATGTACTTCGTGCAAAATACGCAATAAGGGGTCCAAGTAAGATGCAACGCTCCAATACCTGACCAGTCTGCACTACATAAAACTGCAAAAAAAAAAGTGTTTTGCACACTTCTGTCATTGGGCTCTATGTGGGCTACATCCGGGTGATATTTGTGCTACATTTGGGCTCTTTTTCTCTGGTGGCCATCTTGGGAGACTTATTTGTTATGAAGTTTCCTAATTTCTCTCATTTACTGCAGTCTCCTCAGTAGGAAATGCTTTCAGTTTTTTACTTTGATTCCATCAAGATGGCATTCAGATGTGTCACACATTTGCCATAAATTCAGAATGTTAGCACTCTGGTTGCTCATTAGATCACTGTAGTAAAGATACTGCTCACCAGGGAGTTAACTGGAAGTCTACTGCTGGTATTGAAAGTGATTGTTTCAGTCTGCATGTCAAAATTTTCTAATGAAATAGAAGAGGATTTGAGATCTCACTTAAAACATGCCCTAATTTTTCTTTCTGCAGCACTAACCATAATTTCTATGGCAAAATGAACCCCTCATTTTGTTCCTTTTTAAATTAAATGTTTTAAGTGTTACCAGTTTATTCCAATCAAGATGGCTTCAGGTGTGCCATAATTTTGTCATAAGTAAGACTGTTAGCGCTCTAGTTGTTCTTTAGAACACTCTGAGAAGCTGCAGTAGAACACAAAGGAATCAACTGACAGGCTGCTCCTGTTGAAAGATAACAGGAAGATATTTTAGATCTCACTTAAAACATGTCCTAATTTTTCTTTCTACAGCACTAACCATAATTTCTATGACAAAATGAACCCCTCATTTTGTTCCTTTTTAAATTAAATGTTTTAAGTGTTATCAGTTTATTCCAATCAAGATGGCTTCAGGTGTGCCATACTTTTGTCATAAGTAAGACTGTTAGCTCTCTAGTTGTTCTTTAGAACACTCTGGGAAGCTGCAGTAGAACACAAAGGAATCAACTGACAGTCTCTGCCCTTGTTGGATGTACATGTTTTACTGAGAATGTCAGACTTCATTCTCACATGACTGAGAAAGATAATGTGAATTTACAGAAAATATGCTCTCATTTTAGCTTCTGGAGCACCTTCCAAACCTCTATGGGACGAGCATGAGAAAATAGTTTTCTCTCAAACATTATTCATGATATCCTGTCTGTTCTCTGTTGTCCATGTGCATGTTCATGTCCCCTCCCTATTGCTTTCCATGGTTTGTTGTGCTGCACTGCCATCCCGCATGTCCTGTGTGGTGTATTGTGCTGCTGCAAACCCTGATGCCTGCCCTGTAAGTTCAGTTAGATGCACCTGTCCATGTCCCTCCTGTCCTCTGTTATCCGAGTCCATGTCCCTACCCCAATTCCTCCTGCCTTCCATGATTCAATGTACCATACTTGCTAACATTTTGAACTTAGTAAGAGGGAGATTTTGAATCAAAAACCAGGGGAATTGATTTTTCCCATTGACTTGCATAGAAAAAGAGGAGATTGTAGACACGAGACAGATAAAATAAAGCCCTTTTGGGCTTAAAAACATTGGGCGTTTCCTGCCTGAATCATCTCTGTTGGCATGTATGGTTGTACTACCACTGCCTCTTCCTTCTGCCCTCAATGGTCTATTATATTGCCACAGCCTCTCTTGCCTGTCCTGCATTGTTGGTTTGTTGCCCATGCCCCCCTTTCCACCTCCCTCCATGTTGTGCTGCCACTGCCCTTCCTGCCTGCCCAGTGTGGTCAAATTGTTGCCTCTGCCCCCTCCTACCTGCCTTCAATTTTCCGAGTCCGTGCCCCTGACCTCAGCCTCCCAACAGTATCCTAATGAACAACTAGATTGCTAACATTCTATATTTATTACAAAAGTGTGGCACGCCTGACGTCATCTTGATGTAATCAAAACTGTAATACCTAAAGCATTTCCTTTAGAAATTATAGAAATGAGAGGGTCTTATTTGCATAGAAATTATAGTTAGTGCTCTAAAAAACAAAAATGAGGACATATTTTCTGAGTTCTCAAATGGCGACAAAGAACTTTTAAATTATTTGTTATCTTTATGTTTTTTTATCCAGTTGACCACTTGATTAAATGTTACGCTTAGGGAGAGAATGTGGTGTTACTTCCAGAGCTGCAGACTTTGCAACTGGGGAACCATGTTGGAGTTTCTGCTTCAGCTCGACATTCTGTGATTCTGGTCAAATCACTTAATCTCCCCATGCCTACAACCAAAATGAGTTTGTCCTTGTATGATGTAACCAATGCTCATGTAAAGCACTCCAATATCTGACCAGCCTGCACTATATAAAACTGCAAAAAAACAAAGTATAAAAAGTATTTTCCACACTTCTGTCATTGGGCTATACGTGGGCTACATCTGGGTGATATTTGTGCTACATTTGGGTTCCATTTTCTCTGGTGGCCATCTTGGGAGACTTCAATTAAATTCATTAAACTTTATTCGATCTGATTTAGAAACATAGATCATAAAAGTGTACATAAAAACAGTAAATCTTCTTTCTTAATACAATACAGTGAGAATTAATTAAAACCAGTAGGTAAAAACAGGTGTTACAAAGCCCGGTTCAGAGCAACTTCAGGTTAACAGAATAGTAAAGTTCAATGTTTCGCAAGATCAATCTCATGTACTTCGTGCAAAATATGCAATAAGGGGTCCAAGTAAGATGCAACGCTCCAATACCTGACCAGTCTGCACTATATAAAACTGCAAAAAACAAAAAATAAAAAGTGTTTTGCACACTTCTGTCATTGGGCAATATGTGGGCTACATCTGGGTAATATTTGTGCTACAATTGGGCTCTTTTTATCTGGTGGCCATCTTGGGAGACTTATTTGTTATGAAGTTTCCTAATTTCCTCATTTACTGCAGTCTCCTCAGTAGGAAATGCTTTCAGTTTTTTACTTTGATTTCATCAAGAAGGCATTCAGATGTGTCACACATTTGCCATAAATTCAGAATGTTAGCACTCTAGTTGCTCATTAGATACTGTAGTAAAGCTACTGCTCACCAGGGAGTTAACTGGAAGTCTACTGCTGGTATTGAAAGTGATTGTTTCAGTCTGCATGTCAGAATTTTCTAATGAAATAGAAGAGGATTTGAGATCTCACTTAAAACATGCCCTAATTATTCTTTCTGCAGCACTAACCATAATTTCTATGGCAAAATGAACCCCTCATTTTGTTCCTTTTAAATTAAATGTTTTAAGTGTTATCAGTTTATTCCAATCAAGCTGGCTTCAGGTGTGCCATTATTTTGTCATAAGTAAGACTGTTAGAGCTCTAGTTGTTCTTTAGAACACTCTGGGAAGCTGCAGTAGAACACAAAGGAATCAACTGACAGTCTCTGCCCTTGTTGGATGTACATGTTTTACTGAGAATGTCAGACTTCATTCTCACAAGACTGAGAAAGATAATGTGAATTTACAGAAAATATGCTCTCATTTTAGCTTTTGGAGCACCTTCCAAACCTCTATGGGACAAGCATGAGAAAATAGTTTTCTCTCAAACATGATTCATGATATCCCAGCAGAAGGTTTTTCACAGGGTTAAATCACCTTAGAAAACACCACAATTCCTAAAATTAGTATGGTACCATCAACAAATGAATTCTAATGTAACTAAAGTCTGTTATCACCCTTTATAGTTCTCCTTTTGGTGACCCTCAAAACCTTCTATTCACTACAATGCATTTCAATGGGGTGCTATCATGTATATTGGTCCCAAGATGGCTGCCAGCAATTCCAGGATGAAGTGCTGACAGCCAATCAGATCTCACGATGAGATGTGTCATTAGGCTCCGCCCAGATATTGGTATTTATTTATTTTTGAATTTCTTAAAAACTACTGAACGGATTTACACCATTTAACAAAAGGGCTCTTTCTGAAACAAGACCTACCTTTTGCCAAATTTGGTGTAATTCTGTTCAGCAGTTGGGCTGTAGCTTTGTCTAAAGTTCCTATGGAAATTAACATGGGGAAAACGTGTTTTGGGACCCCCCTTTTTTCTCGGCCCCCACTTGACGAATCACCCCGAAACTTTCAAGGCAGGAGCTGACCGGAGCACCCCATTAGTTTTGAAACTTTCGCGAAGATTCGTTGAACGGCGCCAAAGATATTGGCAAAAGAAAAAACGCTATTTGAATAGAAACGAGGTTCTAACTATAACTACCTACTGGCAATCGCCAGTATGTAATATATATATATATATATATATATATATATATATATATATATATCCAAGCCTCACAGTTTCGCGTAGTACCCAAGCCTCTTGGCGACGGCGGGCTGTGGCGGGGTTGCGAACCTCCAATATTTCACCTTACATGTTCGTCTGGATATGAAAACAAGCACGCCAAAGCCCTTCATTTTACTCCAACGTAATTTATTCTTTTGGCAACAACACCCTATGCGTTTCGGAGCGTTCGCTCCTTGTTCACGAGTAACTGGGTGTGCACATCGTCATTGTTTATAACACAATCATGTGATCAAATAAAATCATAAACATAGAAAACAAACTCCGAAAATTACATAACTTTTCGTTTTAAATTCAAAAAATCAAAGAGACCTAATTAACATGTCTGATTTCATCGCAAGTGTGTATTGCTTTACCTAATAGTGCCATAATTGCAAAGAACATGTATATATACATCGCGTTCTTATTTTCATAATTACAAGTTTCAATTCAAAATACCCAACTTTATTTCAACCGTTGTGTGAACAAACACATTCAGCCTTTGGTCTTTCTTATTCAATCAATTTAGCCCCAGTGGGCAAATACATCAATTCATCCTACACAGAGCTATATACATTGCTCATAGGAAAACCATATCGAAAATATAGCTATCTCGTTTGTATCTTGAAACTGTCCAGCCTCAGTGGGCTTACCATAGCAAATAAGTTTCAAACTACGTGTAATAACCAAAAATAAACAGCTATAAACAATCTTGAAAAAAGGAAAAAAATGCGCACGCACTTTTTTTCGTCAGCACTGCGTATGCTCCAAATAAATACTTTGGCTCACATTATGTTTGTTCAATTCAGTTATCCGGCTCCAGTGGGCTAATCAAAATACAGGAAAATGACTGAATAAATCTCAGACCACATACTTTTTTGTCAAAATCAGACAGCAGTGAAGTACATCATAAAGCACAGAAAAAAAGCGCACGCACTCGCTTTCATCAGCACTTTGCATATTTCAGATAGATATTTTGGCTCAATTTTGCCTTCCACTTGCGTTACGTCTCTTAATTCGGAATCTGAAAAAATAAAAAAATAACAAATATAAAACACATAATTAGAATATACCTGTGTATTCTATGTGCATGACAGACACCCTTACACATATACCCAAGGAAAGACAGTGAAAAAGTGATTTTAACAAAATAGAACAAGTCATTAATAATGCTCTTATATTTACAATAGAAAAATTGCTCTTCATTTAAAAAAATGTTCGATACCTGATCCTTCTTAACCCAAATGTACTACGAGAGCTTCATCATTATTATGTCCCAGGGGGTACAGAGTACAGTACTGAATAATCATTTTTGACTCACACCTCCTCAATTGTTTGAATTTAAAACGAAAAGTTATGTATGTTTATGATTTTATTTGATCACATGATTGTGTTATAAACAATGATGATGTGCACACCCAGTTACTCGTGAACAAGGAGCGAACGCTCCGAAACGCGTAGGGTGTTGTTGCCAAAAGAATAAATTACGTTGGAGTAAAACGAAGGGCTTTGGCGTGCTTGTTTTCATATCCAGACGAACACGTAAGGTATATATATATATATATATATATATATATATATATATATATATAACCTACTGGCAGTCACCAGTAGGTAGTTATAGTTAGGACCTATTATCCTTAGGAAAAGCATTTTTTATTTGCCAATATCTTTGGCGCTGTTTGACGTAATCTTCTCACAATTTTCAAAACTAATGGTTCACTCAGGTCAGCTCCTGTTTTGAAAGTTTGGGGGCGATTCGTCAAGCGGGGGCTGAGAAAAAAAGGGGGTCCCAAAACACGTTTTCTACATGTTCATTTCCATAGGAATTTTGGAACAGGCTACAGCTCGAACTGCTGAACGGAATTACACCAAATTTGGGAAAAGGGTAGGTCTTGGTCTAGAAAGCATGCTTTTTTTAAATGGTATAAATCCGTTCAGTAGTTGCTGAGAAATTAAAAAAATAAAAAGTTGTATATCTGAGCACCGAGGAGGATTCGCGAATCCTCCCGAGAATGAGCTTAATTCTGATTGGCTGCCAACACTTCAAACCAGGAAGTGTTGGCAGCCATCTTGTGACTCTGTAACGGAGTCACAAGAAAACTGTGAAATAAAGGTGAAAAACAAGAAAAGGGGCCTGCTCAGGGGGTCCCACAAGGACCCACAGGGCAAAAAAAAGCATTTTCGTTATTCTTAAGCCCCCAGGTGGGCCAGGTCCTGGGGGTAATTTATAATTATTTAGCTGGGGCCCGTGAGGGGCCCCCACAGCCCCGGGGACTGCCACCTCCCCGGGGCTTTCCTGATGATGTTCAAGGGGGCTCACGGCCCCCCCGCAGCCCCGGGACCACCACCTCCCCGGGGCTTTTAAAAACAAAAAAATGCATTAGGGGGGCTCTCCCCCCCATGCTGCCCCAGGGACTGCCACCTCCCCGGGGCTTTAATAAAGAAGTGCAGGGGGCATAGTGGTCCCCTGCAGGACGGGGGACCGCCACCTCCCCGGGGCTTTTTAAAAAAAATTAAAGGTGTGGCGGGGGGGCTCTTGCCCCCCACACTGCCCCGGGGACCACCACCTCCCCGGGGCATACTGATTTGAATGCGGGGGTCCGTTGTGTACCCCCGAGCCCCGGAGACCACCACCTCCCCGGGGCTTTGAAATGATGGGAGGGGGACACGCGGCCCCCCTCCTGGAGCCCTCCTTGGCCCTGGGGACCGCCACCCCCCAGGGCTGGCTCCTGCAATGTCCTGGGTGCCCACCCCCGGGACATTGCTGTTTGCAATGACAGGGCGGGAGCCGTGCGGCTCCCGCCCTGTCATTGCAAACTCTGCTTTGCTTCTTGGAAGCGAGAGCAGGAAACCTGCTCTCGCTTCCAAGAAGCAAAGCAGTATTGCTTTTGGGCAAGGGAAGCTGCATGTCAGCAGCTCCCCTTGCCCAAAAGCAATGTCGGCTCCCGCAGGAGGCAGGGAGCTGGCAGGGACCATGGGGGCATTGGGGCTCCCCCCACAGTCCCCAATGCTAAGGGCTCGCCCCGGGTGATGGGGTCCCCAGGGCTAGAAGTGGCCCAGGGGAGGGGGGCTACGTGGCCTCCCTCCCAGAAAAATTATTAATATAAAAAAAAAAAAAGGAAGGCCAGCCTCGGGGGATGGGGTCCCCGGGGCCATAATTGGCCTTAGAAGGGGGGCACGCGGTCCCCCTCCTTAGTTTTTTAAAAATAAAAATGGTGGCAGGCTACGGGGGATGGGGTCCCCGGGGCGAAATACAAATAATGAAAGTAAATCGTTTTTTTTTTCTTTCGAGTTTGGAGTCGCGACTCCAATGCGGCTCTCAGTGCAGCCCCCCGTCTAATCGCGACGGATTCGCGAATTCACCTTAAATAAATAATTAAGTAGTATATAATGTAGAAGGTAGTGTTGTATTTGTGAAGTTGTTTTAAAGAAGTACTGTGATTGAAGTTAATGACATTATTACAATTGATAGAGTTGTTTAAAATATATAAAATTACAAATAAATAGTTAAACTTGAAAAGTGTGTTGTGTTGTAGTGCATTGAATTTGTGCTTTTGTTTTGTGAAGTCGCGACGGGTTCGCGAATCCCAAAAATATATTAAAAAAATTGTATGCATAAAAAAAATTATAATCAGTATTATGTTATAGGGTGACTCTAAAAAGAGCCCTTGTTTTGATTGTGAGTTTGTTGTAGCTACATGTAAGTGCCGATGCAGAGCTTTAGGTTGTTGAGAAAGACTCTGTTTCCTTGATCGGTGAAGTGTACTCCATCACTTCTGTAGATGTCATCCATATCAAAATGTAGATTGTTGTTATATATGGAGCCCATTCTATGGTCTCTGAGGTAAGCAGAAACAGCGTTATTGACATTCTTTCTAGCTTTCTCAATCTGTGGACAGAATTGATTTGACCACTTCCATTTCTGTCTTTGGCATATGTTAGAGTATACAAAGACAGTTTGAGGTAAAAGCAACATAATTGTGCAAAGGTGTCCTTCATGAGCATTTCCAGTCCTACCCCAGTCAATGTGCCTAGGTCATTGACACCACAGTGTACAATCATGAGGTCAGGGGGTTGGAGATGCAAAAAGGTTTTAACCAAAGGCATCAATTTGTGCCATTTTAATCCTCTCTGTGCAATCCATTTAATATTCACATTTTGCAAAGCTAGGTCTTTGTCAATACCTCTGCGTTCAGCATACCTTTTGCACCAGAAAACATAGCTGTGTCCAACAATCCACACTGTAAGCATCTTGAAGGGATGTCTGGAAGTAATGAAAAGATGTTTGTAGCTGAGGTAGTCAGTTGGTAAAATGAGAGGTATGTAAAATGGTGGACAAGATGCTGTTTTTTAAAGCTAGAGAATTGATTGGTTGTTTAAGAACATTGTACATTGAAAAATAGGGTGCGTGTTACTTTCTTTAAAAAGCATGTTTCTTATTGGTTAGTAAAAAATGTTTGAAAGGTGCAGTAGATAGGATAAGGTCATATTTTGCAAAGTCAACCACCCCTGCTGTTTGTATTTGTAACATTGTGTGGTGAACTTGAAAATATGCTGAACTTGTGACCTGTCAGTTAAGTTGAATGTTCCATGAACTGTTACTATGGAAACTGGCATTAAGGAGAATGGGGGAAGGGTTGAAACTTAACTGTGGACTTAAAATGTGAAATTCTAATTTATATATAAGTGAAATCTTATTATAGTTAGATTTCCTAAGTCAGTAGTATTTTTAGAAGTGGTGTGTTGTTAAGAAATAGTAATATTTTTATTAGTTATATATTTTTGAACTCCCTTGTGGATTCGCGGTTCCATCGCGGTGGTGCACGGTGGAGTCGCGACTCTAAAAAATTCCAGAATCAGTTTGGGCACTTTAAGAAGTCAGTTGCTAAGGGTTTATATGTTTAACCAATAGAAATCTGTTTTATCATTTGAAATAATGTAGGAAGGAATGTGATTTGTTAGTTACATGTATTTGTGTGGAGAAAGAGAGGGAAACTTTGCCATTACTGGTTTTTCCTTGCAGAGAGTGGTGCATTACATTGATTGTGTGCATAAGAAAATCATTTATCAGTTTGCGATATTTTAAATTCTACAAATCTATTTTGAAGGTGAGTTATAAATTTGTGAGGTGAATTATGTATTAGGTTTATTTTAAACTTTAAAAATAATTAAAAAAATGTGATGTTTCAAATATATTATTAAATGTACAGATGTGTATTGCAGTTTGTTTTATTGTACTTAAATGTTGTTTGAAAAAGTTTCTGTATAGTAATATGTGTATGTTGGAAGATGTATTAGTGATTATAGTAGTTTGTTTTAGTGTGTGGATATGTACATTTGTAGTATACTACATAATTTTAGCTGTTGCTTAAAATTTAGAGGTGGAGTCTGTCAACTTTTAAGGTTTGCTTGGACTTCTGTCTCAAGTATGTTTCTACTAGTATATATATTAGCATATGTCTTATACATCTGAAGGTGCATGGTGTATAACATAGAGATGTTGTTTCTTTTTATGTGGTAGGCTCAAGACTGTGAGTACTAGTAGAATGGTGAAGATGTATCACAAAAGTGTGGTTTAAAAGATAGTGACATAAGGTGTTATTGATTTGGCTTCTTTTTGTAACTTTCTAGAGAGGTACAGTTGAAATATGCTGCATAATTTTTGATGTTTGCTTGAAATTGAAAGTTTGTTCTGTGAATTTTTAAGGTTTGGATAGTGTTATGGTTCAGAGATATTCATGTGTGCTTTTAGTAATATGGTGAGACTTTTACTAAAGATACCCATGCAGTCTTCCAATGATGCAGGCAGTACATATGCACTGCTGTAATCACTCAGACATTACTGTTACACTCATGCAATCAGCCAGGCACTACCTATGCACTCTTTCAATCATGTTGCCACTACTCATGCACTTATATAATCACCCAGACACTGCCGTTGCAATACTTCAATCACGGAGGCACTTTCCTTGTACTTATGTAATCACTGAGCCAGTAGTTACGCTGTTAAGAAATCTCCCAGGCACTACTTTTGCGCTCCTTTATTCACTCAGGCACTACCTCGGTAGTCCTGCAATCACCTAAGAAGTACCCATGCACTTATAAAATCATCCAGGCACTCTCTTTGCACTCCTGTAATCACTCAGGTAGTTCCTTACTAGTTCTGTAATCACCCAGGCAGTACTTATGGACTTATAAAATATTGTATACATATTTCTTTTAGATGTGATGTTGGTTTGAAAACGTAGAGATATATGTATGCATTCTTCTAACAATGTGGAGAGAGACTTCTAGTTGAGTTATGTAACAATCTGCTGTTTTATATTTTGCTAGGCCCAACATTTATGCAGTTATAAAAACACCAAAGTACTAACTATGCAGTCTTGTAATGATCCAGTCACTGTATATGCACTTCTGTAATCACTCAGGCATCACTGCGGCACTCATGCAATCACCCAGGCACTACCTATGTACTCATGCAATCACCAAGGTATTACTCATGCACTCTTTCAATCATGGAGGCACTACTCATGTACTTATATAGTCACCGAGCCACAACCGTTGCACTAGTTCAATCACGCAGGCATTACCCTTGTACTTATGTAATCACTCAGCCAGTAGTCATGCTGTTAAAAAATCACCCAGGCACTACCTTTGCACTCCTGTAATCACTCAGGTAGTACCTTAGTACTTGTGTAATCACCTAGGCAGTACTAATGCAGTTAAGAAAAATTGTATACATTTGTCTTTCAGATATGATGTTGGTTTGAAGATGTAGAGACATATGTATACATGCTTCTAACAATATGGAGAGACTTGTAGTTAAGTTATGTAATAGTCAGCTGCTTTATATTTTACCAGGCCCAACACTTATGCAGTTATAAAAACACCCAAGTACTACCCATGGAGTCTTTTAATGATCCAGGTACTACATTTGCACTGCTGAAATCACTCACGCATCACTGCGGCACTCAGGCAATTAACCAGACACTACCAATGCACTCATGTAAACACCAAGGTATTACCCATGCTGTTTCCTGTTTCTGCATCCCTGTTGCCTCTTTCTACACCTATGTTCATTCTTTCTGCACTTCTTTTGTTTTTTCTGTACATCTCTTGCTTCTTCTTTCTGCTCCTTTTATGTCTCTTTCTGGACCCATTTTTTGTCTTTTTGCACCCCTTTTGTTTCTTTCTGCACCTCTGTTGCTTCTTTTGTGCACTCCTCTTGCTTCTTTGTACACCTTCATTGCTTCTTTCTGCATCCCTCATATGTGTTTCATACCCTCTTCGCTTTTTCTCCATCCCTCTTGCCTTTTTCTGCACCTTTGTTTCTTTCTTCTGTACTTCTTTTGTTTCTTTCTGCACCTCTGTTGTTTCTTTCTATATCTGTTTTGCGTCTTCCTGCACCCCACTTCCCCCTTTTGTATGTCTGTTATTTCTTTATGCACTTTTCTTGTTTGTTTCTGCACTTCTCTTGGTTCTTTTTGCATCCCTCTTTCCTCTATGTACACTTGTCTTTCCTCTTTCTGTATTTTTGTTACTTCTTTCTGCACTTATTTTGCTTCTTTCTGCACCTCACTTGCCTCTTTCTGCACTTCTGTTACCTCTTTCTGTAGTTCTTTCGCCTCCTTCTGCAGTTCACTTGCCTCTTTCTGTAACTCTCTTCCTTCTTTCTACACCTCCCTTGCCTCTTTGAGTACCTCTGTTGCTTCTTTCTCCATTTCTTTTTCTTACTTCTGCACCTCTCGTGCTTTTTTCTGCACCCTTTTTCCGTTTTCATGCATGTTTATTGTTTCTTTGTGCACTGCTCTTCCCTCTTTTTGTACATCTCTTTCCTTCTTCTGTATCTCTGTTGTTTCTTACTGCACTGTTTTTGCTTCTTTCTGCACCTTTGTTGCAGTCCATTTCCTTACATGTCTTAAATGTCACTTTTTCCTGCTGCTTTAACATTCTAGTAATGCTGAGAGTGTTGGCCCTAGGCAAATATAAAAAAAAGTCTATAACATGTCTCAGGTATAAGTCTCACTATATGTCAGGATCTATCACTCAGACACTGCCATAGTAGTACTCCAATCACCCAGGTAGTACCTATGCAGTTATAAAACCACCCAGGCACTTCCTATGTACTTTTGTAATACCCCAAACATTACTCTTGCATTCATGCAATCACTTATGCTTTAGCCAAACACTAATTGAATCACCCAGGCACTATTCTTGCACTCCTCCAATCACCCTGTCAGAATCTATAACCTCCTCCAATCACTTAGGTAGTATCCATGCACTTATAAAATCACCCAGGCAGTTTGTATGTGTTATTGTAATCCCTCAGATATTATCCCTCAAGTTATGCAATCACTGAGACATTACGTATGTAGTTCCCTAATCATCTACATATGATCTCTGCACTCATGCAATCACCAATGCATTAGCTATACAGTAGTTTAATCACCCAAGCACTACCCTTGCAGTCTTGCAATAACTGTGTTGGGATCTATGCATTCCTCCAATCACTTTGTCAGTACTCATACAGTTATAAAATCACTGAACTATGACCTATGCACTTACGCAATCACCCAGACAGTACCCTAATACTCCTCCAATCATCCAGGCAGTACCTTTGTTCTCATGCAATCACCCAGGGACTACAGAGTGCAGTTCAAAGTTGATTTGGATAGCAGAAGAGAAATGTTTTAGTTGTGATCTGTGGTTCTGTTGTATAGGTTGTAATGTCTTCTAATTGTAGGAATTCTGCAGTGTCTCACATACCTTTGGGATGCAATTAAAAATATTTTTTAATTTATATATGATAGTGTTTGTATATAATTATTTTATTTATATTAAATGATTTAATGAGAGTATTTAAACTTTTCTTTTTTTCAGATAGTCACCATTATTATTAATAAACATTGAGTATGGCAAGAAAAGATCAAAAGATAAGAAAAGAAAGAAAACAGTACTATTTAAAAGAAAGAGAAAAGGAGAAATTAGATAAAGTACAACATGTGACATTGAAGAAAAAGGCTTCTGGTAAGAGAACTAAAGAATTTGTTAAAACAGTTTTAAAAAAGATAACAAATTACAAAATGGAGAAAAGAAAAAGAAAAGTAGTACAGCCATTCAGAAGGAAACGAAAAAAGGATATATTAATAGAAAATCAGGTTATGGAAAAACAAACTATGTTGAAAGAAGGATGAAAGAATATAAGGACATTAGGAAACGAATGCATAAAAGTAGAGTTCCACAAAATTTATTGAAAGATTGCAAAAAATATAGAAAAAGATCTGCATTTTACAAGAAGAAACAACACATTGAAAGTATAGTTGAAAATGCATTTGAATTGAAAAGAAGATTGTTTATATTAGTATTAAAGAGAATGCAGACATTGAATAAAATAATGCATTTTATGAAGGAGAAAAGTAAAAGAAAAAGACTTGTTAATAGAACTAACTTTTGCAAAAACATTTTGGGTGAATAGAAGCACACTTCTAGTTCAGAACCTTTTTGTAATGAAGAAAGCTATTTTCAACAAAATACATTAGTTCACGCAGTTGATCAGTAGCGGCCCGTGGAGGGAGTTCCGTGGGGCGGTGAGGCGGGGCAGGGGAGGGGCAGGGTGGGGGGTAGTAAACACCAGAATATGGATAAACGGAGGTAAGTAAACAATTAAATAAATAAAACGAATTTCGTTGCGCGCGCTGCATCGCATTTTGCGATGCAGCGCACGCATCGAAATTCGTTTTATTTATTTAATTGTTTACTTACCTCCGTTCATCCATATTCCGGTGTTTACTACCCCCCACCCTAGCCCTCCCCCACCCCACCTCACCGCCCCACGGAACTCCCTCAATGGGCCGCTTCTGCAGTTGATACCAGTGGTTGTTCTTATGAGGTTAAGAATGGTTGTCCAATTGAAAAAGAAAAGATGGTTGCTAGAAATGTGGAAGAAGTAATAGCTGAAGAAGTTCAAGGGGGACGTTCAGAAGCTCCAGTGTTTAGGTGGGATTGTAGTAGTATTTGTAGTATACGACAAGAATCTATTGATATTTTACGTAATTTCTTACGAGACTATAGTAAAAAAAGTGTTAAACAGAAAATTAAGATGTTGCAAGGACTAGATCCTTGTAAAGTGAGAAAAAATACTGGCTTGTCTTTCTAGAAAAGTGTGTCAAAGTCATTTTCATCACCTGAGAATGTTAGCAGTACATCATTCAGAAATGCATAAGTTAGTAAGAAGATTGTACTATGTAAAAAGTCCTGCATTATCTTTAAGTGAAATAAACACTGCTCTTTTGCATGGTTCAGTGTTGGATGTAAAAAAGTTTGTGATGATATACAGTTTCGTTTCTTTGGTCCTGAAGGGGAGTGTAGAGAAAGTGAGAGTTTGATAAGTGTAGGTGTTGAAGAAGAGGTGGAAGATAGTATTGCTGAGAAGTTTATAGAAGAAATTACAAAGTTTAAGGTAGTTTGTTGTGAAAAACCAAACTATGGGGCTGATTAGGATGGCAGTCGGAAAACCTCCCCGACCGCCATGGTAGCGGGAAAAGACCGCCCGCATGGACCGCGACATAACCGCCGGTCGAATTACGATGGCCCGCGGTCGAAATTCGACCGCAGCGGTACGATCGCAGGCTTCAACATTGCGGTGGTCGCTGCTGCCCACAGCACCGCCGCGATGTCGAAAGGAGCATGTCCTGCATTTCCCTGCACTGCGTGGCAGGCACTGCACAGTGCCTGCCACCTGGTACAGGGAAATGTAGGGGGGACCATGGGTACCCACCCAGTGCATCCACACCCCTCCCAACACATTGGGGGCCCGCAACGGGCCCCTGGAAGACAATCTCCGCCAGCCTTTCCATGGCGGTTTGACCGCTGCGGAAAGGCTGGCTAACGCCGGCATCATAATCGTGCCGGCGGAGCCTGCTCAGCACCGCCACCATTTTCCCGGTCCTGCTCCGTCCGCCAGGCAGGAGTGTGGATGGCAACCGGTGGAAAAGCGGCAGTCGGAATTTCCCACCGCCGCGGTCACCACAGCCATCCTAATCTGACCGGCGGTTTTCTGGGTTGCGATCGCGGGCGGATGTCCACCGCCGGCCCGGCGGTCCCCACTGCCGGCCCGGCAGTGGACACCCGCCCGCCATCCTAATCAGCCCCATAGTTTGCATTTGTTGTCGACGTACTCACTATAGAAGTCAAACTAGGAATGTTGATGTGTATTTAAAAAGTGAAAAAGAAAATAATGATAAATGGCAGCAATTTGGTGCTTATTTGTTGGTGGAACGTTGTTTTGATTTGGGTAGTGATCTACGTATTTGTAAATATTGTTACAGCAAACTAGAAGAGAGCAAAATGCCAGCTAGAGCTATACATAATAACCTAGAGTTGGTAGCTATACCTCCGGAACTGGTGGATTTAAATACATATGGGGCAGATTTACGTTAAACTAACGCAGCAAGGTGCAGCAAGTCATTTTGCTGCGCCGTGCTGCGTTAGTCTGGAAAGCACAGGGATGCGACATATTTACAAGAATATGTCGCATCTCTGTGCTTCCCCTGCGCTGGCGCACAAACTGCTGCCATGCGCCGGCGCAGGCACCCTTGCACCATGGTGCAAGGATGCCTGCATCGTGGGGAGATTGTTTTTGTGCAGGAAGGGGCACCTTCCTGCACAAAAACAATCACTACAGGCATTTTCCTCTTCCAATGCGTGCTGTAGAATGCAGCACGCATTGAAAGAGGAAAAAACGAGGAGAAATGAAAACATTTCTCCTCGTTGCGCCTCGCTACTCCACCTCTAGGGTGGCGTAGCATACTGACGCATCTCCAGAGTTACGATTTCACGTAATTCTGGAGTTGAATCCTGTTCCATGAGTATTGCGTGGGAACACCCACAGCAACACCCATGGAACGCCCCTTCACCGCAAAGTGCTGCGTGTGAAAGGACCGTATTTACAAGGAGAGGAAAAGTCACGCAGGGTGGCTTTTCCTCTCCTTGTAAATATAGAGGAGCCCCCTGCGCCACCAGTATGTCACGAAAAGTGACGTTCTGGTGGTGCAGGGGGCTTGTAAATCTGCCCCATATGTGTCTATTCTAATTCAATCTGAGCACCCATTTCAGGCTATAGTTCGTATGGAGCCTAAAACAGGTAAGCTGCCTCCAACAGATCTACAAAGAGGATTAAAAGGAAGAGTTGTGTATTTACCTTCTGATTTTAAGAAAAATATTGAAACTGTTGGTGTAGAAAGAGGGGAAACTGAACCTGTAGTTATTCTAGTTAATGGTGTACCAACAAAGAGTCGAAAAATATGGCAAGAGTTAGTAAATGTCACCAAAGTTCAAAAGGCTACGAAATATCTCATAGAAAACAATATTTATTATAAAAATGTATATCTGGAAGAAGAAGATATATCTTTAGGAGATGATACAGAAATTTCAACTGGCCAAATCGAAAAAGTTGACAAGTCCAGGAGTGAAGAAATTTATGAACATTATAGTATACATCCTTTACACTCAAAAGAAGTGATTGGAAATACTATTGAGTTATTCCAAATGAAGAAAGCGAAGGGAACTTCCATGAGTGTTTGGGAAAGAAGTTTAGAAGCACGTTGTTTCCCACAGCTCTTCCCCACTGGAAAAGGTGGTCGATATGATGAACGAGCAGTACAGATTCCAGGTTCAGAATACCGTTCAACAAGATTGTATTTAGAAGATCCAAGGTTTCAACAGTGTGTTCCATATTTATTTCATCTTCTGTTTGAAAGTGATTTGTCTGGACTTTCATATGCAGTGAACCACATACTAAAAACAGGAGTTCATCTTACACATCTTTCTGCAAAGGAATGTTTGGACAAAGTTCAACAAAGAGACGATAATTTAGAATCTCAATTAATTAATTTGATGGCAAGTCAACGTGGTACCAATGAATATTGGTATCGTCGTCATGGAGAATTGAAATATATGTTAAGGAACTTAGGAACACCTACGTGGTTTGTTACACTGTGCTAAATACGCATGGGATGATTTACATGAATTTCTACGAGAAGCAAATTCAAATATTAAAAACATTGAATTGAAGGCAGCTGGAGAACTGTGTTCCTTGGATCCTGTAAATGTGTGCAGATATTTTAATCATAGGTTTCAAGCTATGATGTCTTTTAACTGCAATAAAAATAATCCACCTCTTGGAGAAGTTATTGATTTCTTTTGGAGAAAGGAGTACCAAGCCAGAGGTGCTCCTCATATACACATGCTATTATGGATCAAGGATGCACCTAAATTTGGAACCGATTCTGATGAAACTGTTTTGTAACCTGTGGTATTCCAAAAACAGGAGGAGAAAATAACTTAAGACAACAAGTTTTACGGTTTCAAAGTCATCGATGTGGGAAATATTGTCGATGGACATACAAGTCAAAGGGAAAATTTTATACAAAATGTCGTTTTGGATTCCCACGTCCAGTAATTTCGAAAGGAAGAGTCAACAGTTTCATGCCAGCAGTAAGACATACTATAACTCGGAAATCTCCGAAGAATACTTACAACATAAAAAGAAGTGAATATTCAAAGTATATTAATGACTACAATCCAGTGATTTTGACGATGTGGAATGCAAATATGGATATCCAATATGTTGCAGATAATTCGATTGCTGTTGCCCGCTATGTTACATCATATATAACCAAATCTGAAAAGACGGAGTTGAAAGAAATGTTGGAAGAAATTTCACAAGAGAAGACTCTTAGGGGCCGATTACGACGGCGGGCGGATCGCCCCCGCCGGGCCGGCGGTGGTCACCGCCGGGCTGGCGGGGGCGATCCACCCACCATCCAGACCGCAAAGACCCCCGCCATATCATGATGGCTGGGGTCCGCGGCGGACGGAAAGACCGTCCGCTGCGTTTCCCGCCGGTCGACTCGTCGACCAGCGGAAAACGTGTTGAATATGGAGGCGGTGTCTGGAAGACACCGCCATCCATATTGCGATGCAGGGTGAGAGCAGCCTTTCCATGGCTGCATTGCCGCCATGGAAAGGCTGGCGGTTCCTGATGTTGGGGGCCCGTAGCGGGCCCCCATATAGTTGGGGGGTGGTGGGTGCACATGGGGGGTACCTATGGTACCCCCCTGCATTTGCATGTACAATGTGGGCAGGCACCGCGCGGTGCCTGTCACGTTGTGCATGTAAAGGCACGACATGTCTATTTTACATTGCGGCGGGTGCTGCTTGCAGCACCGCCGCCGCAATGTAAAATATACGGGATGCACCCGCCAGTGTGGCAGGCGCATCCTAATGTGTATTGCGGGACCGCCGCACCTATGGCGGGCGGTCCCTTTTGCAAATGCGATGGCAGGTGGACTTTGTCCGCCCGCCATCGTAATCGGCCCCTTAGTAACAAATTGTACAGCTTTAGTTTGAAGATGCTTTCCCATCGAGAGATTGGATCCTACGAATGTTCGGATCGGTTGACCTCTGCAAGTTTATATTCAAAGTCAAGAGGAATCATTTGGGTAAGTCTAGTTCTTGCTGCAACAGGAAATCGAGTATTGAAATCTGTACAAGAAATTGAATACTTAGCTTTGAATGAGCCGGAAAGTACAGATATTGTTAAAACAAATATGTTGGATACGTACTATCCAAAAGGAGTCCACATCTGGAAAACATATGTCTCTATGAAGTACTGCAACATTACAGCTTTAAGAGAAATGTTACAGAAAATATAAATGAAGAAAAATATGCAGTAATTGGATGTGAAGGATGTTTGGTAAAACATGCCAAAGGAAATATTATTAACCACAGGAAACTCAGTTGCGAAACTCCAGATAAAAGGGAATTTTTCTATTTAGCACTTCTGCAACTTTTCAGGCCTTGGCGTAGTGAAATGGAATTACTTGGAGATTTTGACTGCTATGAAGATTGTTTTAATGCATGTAAAGATAGCATTGAATGCACAGTTTTTCCACAATATTTACAAATGTTGAATGAAGAGATTGAACAAGAAACTACTATTGAACTGAAATCGCTAGAGATAGTTCTCAAGATAGTCAAAGTTCTGCTCCACTAAGTCAAGATCCACTAGGACAACCAATTCTTGAAAATGAAGCAGCAATCGCTATGAATGAAGTAGAAACAGCAATGCAACAAGCACAACAGGATATTATTGATTTGGGAAACTTGGAAGAACAACTAAATGGATCACTGACAAAATATCGACATCAAAAATATCGAGGTACAAAAATATCGATGCAAAAATATCGATGTCCAGAATATCGAAGTCCTATCTACATAATGGTAAGTACAAAAATATCGAAAAAAATATTGATGTCTAAAATATCGTTGTTAAAAATATCGGGGTTTTTTTATGTTTCAAAAATAATGTAAAATAAAGGAAATAATATATATAATTAAAAAAATTAGTTAGAATTATTAGAAAATGTTTAAAATTATAAGTATTACATATAATGTAAACATACATTAAACATACATATATATAAAATTTAATATATATATTTACTTAATAATAATAATAAATAATTATTTCATTAAAATATAAATTGTTAGAAACATATTAAAAATTATAAATACATATATATACACATACACCAATAACATAAAAATAAAAATACAATATATATATAATAAATTAAAATATGAAAATATTTTTAATCTTTTTAAAATACATTTTACACTACATTAACTGAAACAGTATAAAAATATTGGATAGCGGAGGGGTACAAATTACTATTCCCACTCCAGTGAGTGCAACAGTAGGGAAAGTGTTGGATAGCGTAGGGGTAAAAATTACTATTCCAACTCCAGTGAGTGCAACAGTAGGGAAAGTGTTGGATAGCGTAGGGGTAAAAATTACTATTCCAACTCAAGTGAGTGCAACAGTAGGGAAAGTGTTGGATAGCGTAGAGGTTAAAATTACTATTCCCACTCCACAGAGTGCAACAGTAGGGAAAGTGATGGATAGCGTAGGGGTTAAAATTACTATTCCCACTCCAGAGAGTGCAACAGTAGGGAAAGTGTTGGATAGCGTAGGGGTAAAAATTACTATTCCCACTCCAGTGAGTGCAACAGTAGGGAAAGTGTTGGATAGCGTAGGGGTTAAAATTACTATTCCCACTCCAGAGAGTGCAACAGTAGGGAAAGTGTTGGATAGCGTAGGGGTAAAAATTACTATTCCCACTCCAGTGAGTGCAACAGTAGGGAAAGTGTTGGATAGCGGAGAGGTACAAATTACTATTCCCACTCCAGTGAGTGCAACAGTAGGGAAAGTGTGGATAGCGGAGGGGTAAAAATTACTATTCCCACTCCAGTGAGTGCAACAGTAGGGAAAGTGTTGGATAGCGTAGTGGTAAAAATTACTATTCCAACTCCAGTGATTGCAACAGTAGGGAAAGTGTTGGATAGTGTAGAGGTAAAAATTACTATTCCAACTCCAGTGATTGCAACAGTAGGGAAAGTGTTGGATAGTGTAGAGGTAAAAATTACTATTCCCACTCCAGAGAGTGCAACAGTAGGGAAAGTGTTGGATAGCGTAGGGGTTAAAATTACTATTCCCACTCCAGAGAGTGCAACCGTAGGGAAAGTGTTGGATAGTGTAGGGGTAAAAATTACTATTCCCACTCCAGTGAGTGCAACAGTAGGGAAAGTGTGGATAGCGGAGAGGTACAAATTACTATTCCCACTCCAGTGAGTGTAACAGTAGGGAAAGTGTGGATAGCGGAGGGGTAAAAATTACTATTCCCACTCCAGTGAGTGCAACAGTAGGGAAAGTGTTGGATAGCGTAGTGGTAAAAATTACTATTCCAACTCCAGTGATTGCAACAGTAGGGAAAGTGTTGGATAGTGTAGAGGTAAAAATTACTATTCCCACTCCAGAGAGTGCAACAGTAGGGAAAGTGTTGGATAGCGTAGGGGTTAAAATTACTATTCCCACTCCAGAGAGTGCAACAGTAGGGAAAGTGTTGGATAGCGGAGGGGTAAAAATTACTATTCCCACTCCAGAGAGTGCAACAGTAGGGAAAGTGTTGGATAGCGGAGAGGTAAAAATTACTATTCCCACTCCAGTGAGTGCAACAGTAAGGAAAGTATTGGATAGCATAGGGGTTAAAATCACTATTCCCACTCCAGAGAGTGCAACAGTAGGGAAAGTGTTGGATAGCCTAGGGGTTAAAATACTATTCCCACTCCAGAGAGTGCAACAGTAGGGAAAGTGTTGGATAGCGTAGGGGTAAAATTACTGTTCCCACTCAAGAGAGTGCAACAGTAGGGAAAGTGTTGGATAGCGGAGAGGAATAATTTACTCTTCCCACTCCAGTAAAATAATTTAAAATAATTAACAAACAATTAATTAATTTAAAAAAATTTACCTCCCACCATATTCCCCTATAAATAACACCACCAATGTTGTAAAACATAACACCATTAACATAATTAATTAATAATTAATTAATTAATTATTTAAAATTAACAAACAATTTAAAAACAATTAATAATAATTTAATTCACCCAATTAACAGTATAAATCAATTTAAAATACATTTTATAATAAAAACATTTAAAATAATATATAAATTAAATTACTTACCAGCCTACTCCCCTATCAACACACAACCCGCTCTTAAAAAACACACAAATAACATAATTAATAATTAATTAATAATTATTAATAACCAATTAATAAATAATTAACAATATATTACTTACCACAATTTACAATATAAATTTGTAAAAATATAAATATTAAATAATTAAAAATATAAATAAAATAATTATTATTAAATCACTTCCCACCCTACTCCCCTATAAACACACAACACGCTCCTAGAAAAATAACACAATTTACATATTTACCAATTAATTATTAATAATTAACAAACAATTAATATCTAATTAATAATAAATTATTTACCACAATTAACAAAATAAAATAATAAAAACGTAATTATTAATTAATAGAAATTATTAATTATAATTAAATTACTTCCCACTCTATTCCCCTATAAACCCACAACCCGCTCCTAAAAAAATAAGGCAATTAAGGGGCCCATTACGATGGCGGGCGGAAGCACAACCGCCGTGCTGGCGGATGCAGAAACCACCAGTTACCGCCGGCACGCAGCAGTCCACACGCCCGCCCAATTACGATGCGAAAAGCAGGCCAAACACCGCCGGCAAGCCAGCAACACCGTCCGCCATCAAAGTGCGCCCGCACACGTAGCGGCGCAGCACAACTGACACACACCGTCCGACGAAACACGTCCCGCCCGGCGCATAAATTACGATGCCGCAAACAAACGGCTCCCACGGCAAAGAGACACCGCACGTGAAAGAGAGGCGGAAACACGGACGCAGAGCACGGACAACGAAGAAGCGGCACCCCGGGCATGAATCCAGCACTGCAGGCCCTTCCCATGCTTCTGCTGATGCACCACCAAGGACGCAACGTACCGCGGAGACGCAGGTAGGCACACACACAACAAGTGCACGCAAACAGCGCACACAGTGCAAGGGCGGAAAAAGCGGACAACCCCCCACCAGCGCGTGTACACTACACATCCACCATCGCATCCACATATGACACACAGGCCAAATCGTAACATCGCAGAACACATGTGTACACACCACCTGGGACTAGGAACCAACCACCCCGTCACGGCCCCAAAGCGCCGATGACGCCGCCACACATGCGCACAACGCAGAGGCCAACCGCAGCGCCATGCATGCGTCGCACACAGACACAGGGACACAACCAAGCAGCACACACATCAGCCCCACCCCGAACGCACATGACACGTGACAGGCCGGCCACAGACATGTCCCCAACGCCCAATTCACGGACAACACCCAACGCCACACAAACGACGCACACATGTCAGTGAAGACACGCAACTGCAGGACACACCCCAGTGTAACAAACATGGCGTAGCACACAGCGGCGGCAACACCAACTAGGAGAAGCAGGGCCCCTTCGGGAAGAGGAACGCCAGTACCACACTGAAAAACCCATACCACCCTGCACATATGAACAAGACACATGAAACGGAACACCAAAGAGCCCGGGGACCGACAACAGGTGGCCCAAGAATTACATCCACACACAAGGCCCAACGCAGAGCGGAAAGGCAGCCTGCCGCCCACACAAGGGAGAGCAGACAGCACTGAATGACCTTCCATTCCAACACCGAAACCACAGCCCTACGACAGAAGCCGGTGAATACAGCCATTGTCCAAGAATAGACCAACACAGGCATGCCGAGGAGACCGACCACAGGGCAGATAGCGCATATCACAGAAGCACACAACGGACGGGGAAGAAAGAAGAAAACACTCCCCATGTCGGCCACATGCAAGTTAATTGGAAGGAGTCACACAGCACTGACCTTGAACTGTCTGAGAAGCATGTGGGAAGAGGGCCCGTGTCCTCCAAACAAGCCAACAGAACACAAGTCCTGTCTCCCCACGACTACACAGAGCTCACAGCAACCCCGGAGCGTGCACATTGCAGACTGCACACACAGCCGGAGCACGCCACCTCTACGAACCGCTGCGAAATGGCAACCGCAACACACCTACCCAACTACGCCGAACAGCTCAAGCTGTACCAAACCAACACGATACATACATTGGGATGCGATCTCCTGTCCCTGCTGAACGTAAGTTACCGACTGACTTACCGCATCACATTGTTCAGCTGCGTCATGCCCGTCTTCTACTGTCGGAGGTGTCCCTACCAGCATCCCGTCGAGATATGCCTCTCCAACCCGGCATGTCTGAAGGCGGACCTGCTACCACTACTCCTCCCTCTGGACGCACACGACAGGGCCTGCTCTGCCTATGGGGGCATGGCGTATGTGGCCAACATCGCACGCGCACTGAAATGGAACCACTGTGCCTCCACACGACGGATCATCGAGAACAGCTACATCGAATGTCACCCAGCATGCCCCATCATGGTCCTCCAAGGGACAACCTACGAACAACACCTTGACAGCCACCATCCGCTTCATTGGCTGGCAAACATGTACACCACCAATGACATGGAAGCCCTGCTGGACGGCATCGCATACCTGACAACCTGTAAATACGTCGGACCACAACGCAGGTTCCCCGAGTGACCTATGAAGTCCAACCCCGCACCCATGCTCAGCTTCCGCACGGACTGGCCAGTCACCACCACAACAGCCATACCAAACGACCGGCAACTGTAACCACACCATCAACGACATCGCCATGACATCGGATATGACCGGGACATGCACACTGTTCCCCATCACATCCAGGAACACCGCATGCATCGTGGGAGGCAGTGGCATGGGCTCTGTGCATCGCACCCACATGGACGGAACTGCACGAACAACCAGGACACGACATGGATCCAGCGCACATGGACACACACACCGCTCAGTGGACATGAATAGGTCGCCTGGAGTCTGTGGGTGCTGCACCCCTCCCACCCCCGCCCCGGGAATCCCATACCAGGACCTTTGCATGGACGACAAGTGCATACAACAACAACACGACCCCAGTGACTGTGACATGTCCAGTAACCACCACAGTGCAACAACAAGTGGCACGCCGCTGCATGCACGCAAGCACATGCCCTGATGTCATCTCACATGCACGCGTGCATGAGGAACAACCGCAGCAAACCTGTCACATGGAACTGAGATGGACTGTGCCCATGATGCCGAGCGGTCTGGTAGGCTACATGTATACCGTCTGTGTCAAAGTCCGCAGCTCCGCAGCTATACGTAAATGTACATTAGCACAGCCTTGGCCAAGCAGATGTAACCCCACACCCTATCCCATTTGTTATCATGCTCAGTATATCCTCAACATGTATTCCGCTGCCAGTAGTGTCCACTATACTGCATCACAGAGGACAGAAGACTCAATATAATGTTTGAAACCAAAACTGTCTCCGCTGACTCATTTCACAAGTACGAATGAGAGAGGATGAGAGTATGTGAAGTACACGGCAGTCGTGACATGACCATGTAGTCCACTGGTATTGGATGTCAACGCAAATGAGTAGCACTACTGTGGAAGACACACATGTGTCGTGTGAAGTCGTATGGACGCAGTGCTCAGGTGGGTGGGTGCGACGGGTAGATGCGCACATGCCAAGTTGGAGCACGCCGTGTTGGGAGGGGTCATGAACAGTACACCACCGCTTCCCTGGGCATTGTGAGAGGACACCTGTCGGGGGGAGTGAACACGTGTGTGCACAGCAGCCGGGCACACGTACAAAGCGGTACCAGGCGCACCTCAGCCCACCCTCTGTGGACAAGCTGGATCCTGTTGTGCGCCCGCCATGCCCCTTGACAAGGCACACACAGCCCCAGTCGACCAGGTGTAACCCCAACATAGTCAATCCGCACAGGCGATACAGGGCACGGGATGGCAGTGGAGCATGGTGTGTGAGAGGTCTCCTCGCGCTCCTCCTGGTCATATCACGCAGGCAATAGAACCTCAACGTCTAGCATGGCACACGTCAAATGGAAGTGTAGGGGGACGCACCACAGCACGAGCAGCACTGACGTCACGGGAGGTGGCTCGCACCATCCCATCCATTGCCCATCATACCAACCACGCCACATGCCATTGCGACTAAGTGCAAGCACGTGCGCCACCACCCCCGAGCCCTCCCCAGAGAGGCCAAAGAGTGAATGTGTGGGCCATCAGCCACAGACGGACGCGGCCTGGCCGCAAGGGCAGCCACAGCCACTGGGTGTCGCAGGTGGCGGATCCGGAAGGCGAAGACTGTGATGCATAGTCCATGCAGGCCGGGTCTCCATTTGGGGCACCACGCAGGTGGACGGCGTCCCGCCACACATCATACCCTGGACCCACACATACACTCCTTGCCCTCTCTGGTGCGAGCTTGGGGCTGCCTGTGCAAGCGCTAGCCTCGCAGGTGAGCATGCATATTGGGGGGCGAGGGAGGACATGAGGGCTGGGGCGAAGATGACTGTATCACTGTCAGTTAGTACAAGGGATGACCCAGATGTGGAAAGGAAGAGACGTGTCCCGTGTGTACTGCAACTAGTCGCCAATCCAACTACCCCCATGTCCGGAATGTAAGCCCGCACCTAGGCCCGCCCATCCGCCACATCGAACATACCACCAGCACGACAACCTTCCCATTCGAAACACTGACTGGGGGTGGCGACCAGTGAACAATCATGTGTAGCCTACCCACGCGTACATGTGGGCCCTCCATGATCCATGTCACCTGCGGCAAAGACATGACATGCGCAATGAGGGAAGTGAGGAGAGCTGTCTGCCCCACGCGCAGAAGGTGCATCAGCTCCACAGACCCAGCAGCGAGTCCAGCAGGGGTCACATGTGCAGGGGCAGCTGTGCCTGGTGTGAAGGCACATGCATATAGACAGCACATCGACCAATGTGTAGTCTGCCCACATCCACAGTCCATCATCATGCGGACATAGGAATTGAACACAGGGCAACACATCTTAGTTGGTGCACCCACCGTGACCAACAATGCGCAATCATCGACGTACCCGCCCTGTGCATGGCCCCCCACCCAACGGAGGCACATCCAGTGCCACCATCCCACACACACAAGCCTTCCACGGAACATGCTGTGTCCAATGGTCAGTACAGAGTCAGCACCCATCTGGTGGATCCTGAACAGGAGACACATGCACACACATGCCAGCTCCCACTATGTACGTCTGCCACCTGGCACGTGCAATGTAACCTCTCACCTGTGACGTGTGACTGCAAGCACACAGCCGTCTTGGCATGGGGCTGTCAATGTGGACACCAGTCAATGTTTCGGGAGCTGTGATCCGTACAGTGCTGTACATAGGGTGCAGTGCTGACACCTACTACTGTCTCATATCCCCTGATGCCACAGGTCCCACTTGTATTGGCCGCTCAGCCCGTGCCCACATCGTCGTCGTCGTGTGCCATACTCATCCAGCCTCGGAAGCAGTTCCATGCTCAGCAGACACTCATGTTGCCGTGGCGTTGCCGCTTGACGAATATGCAGTCAGTCCCCATCAGCACGCCCCGCAAGTCATTGGGGCCTAGATCCCCATGTGCATGCACATGGCAGTGGTATGTCTCACTTGCCATTGCCATTGTTGGGAGACCTGTGTAAGTGTATTGTGGCCGTGCCGTCCCAGCTTGACAGCTGGGCTGTGGCTCATGTGCTTGCTCAGTCATGTCAGTGATGTGTATGCGAAATTGCTATGTGCCGTGTTGCTTTGACATGTGTCCTCTGCCATTTAACCCAGGCGGAGACCGAACATTGACCGCCCATACCAATTGCTGGCGGACATGGACGATACAGAGGTAATCAGGAAGTTTCGGCTGGACAGGCCAACTCTGCATCGACTGTGTGCCATGTTAGAGCCCCATCTCCGTCCCCGCAGGGTGTATCCGACTGCTGTCACCCCCACGGCTAAGGTGATGGCCGCCATGCATTTCTTCGCCACTGGGTCATTCCAGCACACAGTGGGCAGTGGAGGAGGGATGTCCCAGCCCATGTTCAGCAAGGTGCTGAGGGATGTACTGGCAGCCATGATGCTGTACCGGAACAGGTACATCAGATTCCCCAGGGCTCGTGAATTGGCGGCAGTGAAGGGTGCATTCTATGCCCTTGGCAGAATCCCACACGTCGTGGGAGCCATTGACTGCACTCATGTTGGCCTTGTTCCACCACAGGCCACTGAGCACCTGTACCGCAACAGGAAGCACACGCACTCCCTGAATGTGCAAGTGGTGTGCCTTGCGGACATGGTGATCACCCACGTGTGTGCCAAGTTTCCAGGCTCGGCCCATGACGCACACATAATGCGCAACAGCATCTTGCCACGACTGATGGCCAATCTGCAACAGGATCGTGCCTGTATTGTCGGTGAGTATGTGGAGTGGTGTAGCGTGCTGGTTGTGCGATGCTGTCCCCTGTCCAGTTGGAATTGCAACGGTTCTCTGTGTCCCTCACACCCAGGTGACTCTGCGTATCCGAATGGGGCATGGCTGCTCAGTCCATTGAGGAATCCTCGCACCCCAGCAGACGATCGATACAATGAGGCACATGGGAGGACCAGACGTGTGGTCGAGCGTACCTTTGGCCTCCTCAAGTCCAGGTTCAGGTGCCTGGACCGCACCGGGGTGCACTGGCGAACTCCCCAAAGAAGGTGTGCCAGATAGTGGTGGCGTGCTGCATGCTGCACAATCTGGCCATTCGGAAGCAGATCCCCCTCATTGTGGATGACGGAGATCAACCAGGGCCCCAGCCCGCAGACCAGGACAGCTCGAGTGAGGTGGACAGCGGAGAGGAGGAAGCTGGGAATGTGCGCCAGCAGCTCATCGCCCGCTACTTCACTTGACGGTGAGTGTCCATGTACGACGGATGATGTGTCTGTATCTGTGCAGGTGTGTGTGTGCTGTGTCAGGGTGGCTGTATGTTCACTGCGTGCAGTGTGTCAACGCTCCATGGCCAGGGTAGTATGCCACTGTTGGTGACTGTGGCATTGTGCCCTATTGCTCTGTGCGATGTGTGTACATTGCTTGTAGTTGTTGACATGTACTGTGTGATGGGTGTGTGACACACTCATTGAATGTGCTCCTGTTCTGTCTCCCACCCCTAGGTCCCTACAGGCCCTCCGGATTCCATTGCCATGCCACGCATCAGGTGCCTTTCCGCCCAAGGTGGCCGTTGTATTCCGTACAAATAAAACACAGGGCACAAACAGCAGTTAGTGAATAAGGTGCATTTATTACAAACTGTGACATGTGATTGTGTGTAAGGTGATAACAAAAGTGGTGCGTGCAGTGACAATGAGCTGTCGGTCATGGCTGCGTGATGATCAGGGTGTACCCACTGGTTCTATGTCCATAGTCCAACACACACATGCCATCCAGCTGGCTGTGTGGAGTGGGATCGTAGAGCAAGTCAATGCAGTGGCTGGTCAAGGAAGGCTGGCGGAAGGCTGGCTGGCTGCCTCACTTGCGACTGGAGCGTGCGAAGTCCTCCCGGGAGATCTGTTTCCTCTTCGGACGGCCCCTTCCATGTTTGGGAGGGGGTGTGTGGTGGCGACCTGCTGGTGGTGGGTGAGGTGTGCTCACTGGCTGTGGACGCAGGGGAAGTGGACACTGCTGCCCGAGCCTGCGCCCTAGCAGGTGGTGGCGGAGGTGGTGTTGCTGGCCTTGCCTGTGACCCCACTGCCACCACCAGCTGGCCCATGAGGTCCACGAGTTGGTCCATACGGGACACGAATTGGCCCATATGGGCGTCCATGGACCTCAGCACCCCCAGCACCTCCCGCGTGTCAGTAGCAGACCTGGCCCATTGTCCTTGGGCCTCTTCATAGGCCCCAAGGACTCTGGCCATTTGAGGCAGGGCATGGCTCCCAGGGGAGGCTGGCGTTTCCCTGACCCTAATTAAAAACTCGATATTATGTCTGTGTACCCAACTAAGGGGCCGATTCCGATCTCGGCCGGTAGTGCTCCGAATCGGATTTGGATTTACCGGATCCGATTCGGAGCCCTGTTTCCCGACCGAATCGTACGCGGGTCCGGCCGAGCGAGTACGATGCAGGCACCCGCGAAATCTCCGACCGACTCGAACGCGGCTTCAACACGCTCCGACCGACTCGCATGGACACGACTCGCACCGCGCTATGGAGACGTATCCCGGCCAGGTAAGTACGATGCGCGCCACGAGCAGTCCGACCGACTCGCGCCGTCCGGCTCGAAAAAGCTGTCGGAGCCGGACTTTGGGGGTCCGCGTCGGACCCCCTGTACGCGTAGGCACGCGAGTCGCACACAGGGGGACCCATGGGTCCCCCTACCTGTGCATGTACGCCGCGATGCGCATGGACGCGTACACGCTATAGGGGGCGCCCTTGTCCGCCTCGCACCCATTGAGTCAATGGGAGCCCGCGTACGCGTTGTACGACAGGCTCCCATTGACTTCAATGGAAGTCCGACCGACTCGAGTCCGATGGCATGCGTGCGCATCGTACTCGTTCGGTCGGACTGCCAGAGTCCGATTCGGTCGGGAATCTCTCCGGGTCCGGCTCGGTCGGAGAGATTTCCGGCCGGAATCGGCCCCAGAATATTGAAGAAAAAGAAATATATCAGCAAGATACACAACAGATACAGCATGGTTTACAGCATGGAAAAAAAGAATGCCAATGTACATCATTTAAACCTATTCGAATGTATATCAGTGGACAAGCTGGAACAGGAAAAAGTTTCCTAATTAAAGTTTTGACCAGTTATTTACATAAAACCACTCAATCACATTTATCTTGTGTTGTAACCGCTCCAACTGGGTTAGTAGCACATAACATTAAAGGGATTACTTTACATCGATTACTCATGCTACCAGTTGAACATGAAAATAAGTTGGAATATCACAAGCTATCTTGAGAAGTTTGTTATGACGTTTCAAGAATACTAAAGAAAATGAAACTTCTGATTATTGATGAGGTGAGCATGGTCTCAAACTTAATGCTTGCCTTTGTACATTTAAGAATGCAACAGATTTTAAAAACAGATTATGATGTTTTATTTGGAGGTAAACATGTAATTGTATTCGGCGATCTATTACAACTTACTCCTATGAAAGGACAACCAGTTTTTAAAACACTTGTCCATGAAGACACTAGGAAATCTTTGGGAAGTATTGGAAATGTCAACATTTGGTCCCATTTTGAATATAAAGAACTTATTAAGAATATGCGACAAGAAAGTGATGAAGATTATGTGAACATTCTTCAAGATATTAGAATTGGTGTTTTGACAAAACATGGTAAAGAAGCTTTACAAAGTCGACTACTAACAATACTAACAAACTTGTTTCCAAATGAAAATATTGCAGCTGAAATAATGTACAAAAAAATTGGAGAAAATAAATCTATAGTTTGTCTAATGCCAACACTGCAAGAGTGTTCTACATTCAATCAAGGACTTTTGAAACTGGAGAAACAACCAATACTGAAAATGGAAGCGATTGATAAAATGGAACATGAAGGGGTTACTATTCTTCTCTCAGAGAAAATACAGTCAAAATTGGATTCTTTGGAAAAGTCGGTGTCTAAGACTGCAGGTTTAGAAAAGACTTTGGGGCCGATTCCGATTCGGGCAGGAAATCTCTCCGACCGAGCCGGACCCGGAGAGATTTCCGACCGAATCGGACTCTAGCAGCCCGACCGAACGAGTACGATGCGTACGTATGCTATCGGACTCGATTCGGTCGGACTCCCATTGAAGTCAATGGGAGCCGGACGTACAACGTGTACACGGGCTCCCATTGACTCAATGGGTACGACGCGAACAAGGGCACCCCCTACAGCGGGTTTGCATCGATGCGGGTCGCGAAATACATGCACGTGTAGGGGGACCCATGGGTCCCCCCTGTGTGCGACTCGTGCGGCTACGCGTGCAGGGGGGTCCGACACGGACCCCTGAAGTCCGGCTCCGACTGCTCTTTGGAGCCGAAAGGCGCTAGTCGGTTGGACTGCTCGAGGCGCGCATCGTACTGGCTCGGTCGGGGAACGTCTCCATTGCACAGTGTGAGTCGTGTCCGTGCGAGTCGGTCGGAGCGGTTCGGACCCGCGAACGAGTCGGTCGGCGAATCGTACTCGCTCGCCCGGACGCATGCACGAATCGGTCGGAAAAGAGGCCTCCGAATCGGATCCGGTAAAGCCGAATCCGATTCGGTGCCCTACCGGCCGCGATCGGAATCGGCCCCTTTATATGTATGTGTAAACTGTCGGGTAATATTACGGCGTAATTTAGAAGTTGAAAACGGTTTCGTGAATGGAGCAATGGGAAAAGTTGTTGATTATGTGAATTTTCAGAACAAAGATGGAATTGAATTTTTGAAGATTAAATTTGATCAGATCTAAGAGGTAAAACAGATTGGACGGTGTGCTGTTCGTTTTTTGCTTGTAAAAGATTTGTATGATCGTAGAAAACAGTTTCCTCTTTCTTTAGCATATGCGGTGACCATTCATAAATCTCAAGGTTTAAGTGTAGACAGTGCTTTGGTAAATTGTGTAAGTACAGTGTTTAAAGAGGGCATGGCATATGTTGCATTGTCTCGAGTAAGAACATTATCTGGATTGTATTTGATTGATTTTGATGAGAAAAGGTTAGTGCAGATTCAAATTGTGTAAGAGAGTATAATCGGTTAAGAAGACTCTATGCTCCTAACTTAGGTGAATATCCCGTATATGAAAAACGTGTAGTGTGCCCAAAATGGAAATATGACAAACATTCTAGTGAGATTGAAAAAAAGAAAACAATTCAAGAGAAGCATGAAGCTGCCAAGAAAATGAAAATGGACTCTGTTGATGATATTGTAGGATACCAGTTAGAAAATAGTTTAGGTATCAACTGCTATGCTAATGTAATTGTAAATGTTGTCTTTTATCTAGAAGATCTTTATCATAAAGTTATGGAAAATCGAGAAAAAAGATTCTGTTCTTTATAACATAATCTTTTTCAAAAGTTGGTAAGTGACAGAAGTAAAATCCATACTGCTTCTGGCATTCGGTATCTTTTGGATATATGTACTGGTTCTTCGCAATTTACACTTAATATACAACAAGATGCACAAGAGTTTCTTATGTTTATGCTTGCAGTATTGGAAGAAGAAGGGATTGAAATTGAAAATTTGTTTGAACTAAGTTACAGATGGAATCATAAATGTGAAGACTTCTCATTTTCTTCTACCACTGAAATAGACACTGAACGATTCATATATTTGACAATATCAGATTGCAAATCAGTGTCTTTTAACAAATTAAAAAAAACAGCTAATCAAGATATGAGCTGTTCTCGTTGTAAATCAGAAATGTTGTCAACATTAGTTATAGAAAGATTTGGACAATATGTCATTTTAAGGCTACAACGTTGTAGAGCAGATGGAAGAAAATTGGAAACCAAAATTAAAAGTTTTGTGTCAAGTCAAGTATCAATTTCAGGAAGAACTATTAAAACAGTGGCTATTAACCCCTTCGGTGCTCATTACGGAATGGTTCCGTCATGAGCACCAGTGCTCCTGTGCTCATGACGGAACCATTCCGTCATGAGGACAGGGGCACAGAATCCCTCTGCTGCAAACAGCAGAGGGATTTCCATTTTTTTTTTGGGGCCTCGGGAGGTGGGGAAGAGCTTCCCCAACCTCCCGAGGCCCTTCCCTCATTTTCAATCTAATGACGATCGCGCGCATGGCGCGCTGTCGCCATTAGATTGAAAACGAAACTGAAACTTAGTTTCAGTTTCAATGTTTCAGTGCTCGTGGGGCTATCTCAGCCCCCCAAGCACCGAAACACTTTGGAGAGGTATCGTTGGAAAGGGGAGAATCTCCCCTTTCCAATGGTACCCTTCTCTAGTGGATCCCTGCTTGGGGATCATCCCAGGAGGGCGAATGTACAGGTTTGCTAGGTTTCCCTAGGTGCCGGCAGAGCTAGGGTTCAAAATCTACAGCTAGGCACTTTGCAAAAAAAGGGTCAGTTTTCACTGTGAAAATGTGGTATGTCCACGTTGCGTTTTGGGCCGTTTCCTGTTGCGGGCACTAAGCCTACTCACACAAGTGAGGTACCAGTTTTATAGGGAGACCTGGGGAACGCTGGGTGGTAGGAAATTTATGGATCCACGCATATTCCAGAACTTTCCCACACAGAAATTTGAGAAAAAGTGATTTTTTCAGCTAAATTTGAGGTTTGCAGGGGATTCTGGGTAGGAAAACGTTGGGGGACCCACACAAGCCATACCTCGCTGCACTCCCCCGGGTGTCTAGTTTTCAGAAATGTGTGGGTTTGGTAGGTTTCCCAAGATGGCCGCCGAGCCCGGGGCCAAAAATCCAGGTGACCCCCTTGCAAAACCAGGTTGTTTTGTGATAGGTAATTTTGATGTCTCCTCAATAGGTTTTGGGTCCTTGCCTGTCGCGGGTACTTGACCCACCCACACAAGTGAGGTACCATTTTTTTCGGAAGACTTTGGGGAATGCGGGGTGGGTGGAATTTTGTGGATCCACGCACATTCCAGAACTTTCCATCACAAAAATGTGAGGAAAATGTGGGGTTTTTGGACAAAGTTTGAGGTTTGCAAGGGATTCTGGGTAACAGAACCTGGTGAGAGCCAGACAAGTCCCCCCATCCTGCATTCCCCTGGGTGTCTAGTTTTCAAAAATGTTTAGGTTTGCTGGGTTTCCCTAGGTGCCGGCAGAGCTAGGGTTCAAAATCTACAGCTAGGCACTTTGCAAAAAAAGGGTCAGTTTTCACTGAGAAAATGTGTTGTGTCCACGTTGCGTTTTGGGCCGTTTCCTGTCGCGGGCACAAGGCCTACCCACACAAGTGAGGTACCATTTTTCTCGGAAGACTTTGGGGAATGCGGGGTGCGTGGAATTTTGGTGATCCATGCAGATCCCAGAACTTTCCAACACAGAAATGTGAGGAAAATGTGTTTTTTTAACTATGTTTGAGGTTTGCAAGGGATTCTGGGTAACAGAACCTCGTGAGAGGCACACAAGTCACCCCATCCTGGATTCCGCTTGGTGTCTAGTTTTAAAAAATGTACAAGTTTGCTAGGTTTCCCTATGTGCCGGCTGCGTTAGGGCCCAAAATCCACAGGTAGGCACATTGCAAAAAACAAGTCTGTGCCTAGTGGGCTTTCTGCCGCCCTGGGGGGGGGGAATCAGGGAGGGTTGCCCCGATATGCCCCAAGGGGGCAGAAAGACTGTGGCTATTTTTTTGGGGGTGGGGGCATTGGTATGCCCATTCTGGGCAGCCCTCACCCCCACACATAAAAAAAGCCAGCGTAATCGCTGACGCCTAGTGGACTTTCTGCCCTTCTGGGGGCAGATCAGGGGCCACTGCCCCATCCTCCCCCCAGGGGGGGGGGGCAGAAAGACTTAGGCATTTTTTGGGGGAGGTGTGGGCATTGGCATGCCCATTCTGGGCTGATCTCACCCCTGAATTAAAAAATATATATTTCCTGAGGCCTAGTGGGCTTTCTGCCCCCCCAGGGGGGCAGATAAGGGGCTATTGCTCCAATATGCCTCTGGGGAGGGGCAGAAAGACTGTGGTAATGTTTTTGGGGTGGGGGCATTATCATGCCCATTCTGGGCAGCCCCCACCCCTACATTATAAAAAAAAATCCAAGGTGCCTAGTGGTCTTCCTGCCCTGCTATTGCCCCCATCTGCCCCTGGGGGAGCAGAAAGACTGTTGCACTTTTTGAGAGGGGTGGGGGCATTGGCCTGCCCATCTTGGGCAGCCCCCACCCCTATATCAATAGAAAAAAAAATCCCTGGTTTCTAATGGGCTTTCTGCCCCCCCGGGGGGTTGATTGGGGCTACTGCCCCGTCTGCCCCCTGGGGGGTTCGGAAGACTGATATTTCTCTGGGGGCGGGGGGTGGGTGGGTGCACCAGGATGGGGTGACTTGTGTGCCTCTCACGTTGTTCTGTTACCCAGAATCCCTTGCAAACCTCAAACTTAGTTAAAAAAACACATTTTCCTCACATTTCTGTGTTGGAAAGTTCTGGGATCTGCATGGATCACCAAAATTCCACCCACCCCGCATTCCCCAAAGTCTTCCGAGAAAAATGGTACCTCACTTGTGTGGGTAGGCCTTGTGCCCGTGACAGGAAATGGCCTAAAACGCAACGTGGACACACCACATTTTCTCAGTGAAAACTGACCCTTTTTTGCAAAGTGCCTAGCTGTAGATTTTGAACCCTAGCTCTGCCGGCACCTAGGGAAATCCAGCAAACCTGAACATTTTTGAAAACTAGACACCCAGTGGAATGCAGAATGGGGGGACTTGTCTGGCTCTCACCAGGTTCTGTTACCCAGAATCCCTTGCAAACCTCAAACTTTGTCCAAAAACCCCACATTTTCCTCACATTTTTCTGATGGAAAGTTCTGGAATCTGCGTGGATCCACAAAATTCCACCCACCCCGCATTCCCCAAAGTCTTACGAGAAAAATGGTACCTCACTTGTGTGGGTAGCCTTAGTGCCCGCGGCAGGAAACGGCCCAAAAACGCAACGTGGACACACCACATTTTCACAGTGAAAACGGACCCTTTTTTGCAAAGTGCCTAGCTGTAGATTTTGGACCCTAGCTCTGCCGGCACCTAGGGAAACCTAGCAAACTTATACATTTTTTAAAACTAGGCACCCAGGGGAATCCAGGATGGGGTGACTCTCACCAGGTTCTGTTACCCAGAATCCCTTGCAAACCTCAAAATTGTCAAAAAAACACATTTTCCTCACATTTCTGTGGTGGAAAGTTCTGGAATGTGCGTGGATCCACAAAATTCCACCCACCCCGCATTCCCCAAAGTCTTCTGAGAAAAATGGTACCTCACTTGTCTGGGTGGGTCAAGTACCCGCAACAGGCAAGGGCCCAAAACCAATTGAGGAGACATCAAAGTGACCTATCACAAAACAACATGGTTTTGCAAGGGGGTCACCTGGGTTTTTGGCCCCGGGCTCGGCGGCCATCTTGGGAAACCTACCAAACCCACACATTTCTGAAAACTAGACAACCGGGGGAGTCCAGCGAGGTATGGCTTGTGTGGGTCCCCCAACGTTTTCCTACCCAGAATCCCCTGCAAACCTCAAATTTAGCTGAAAAAATCACTTTTTTCTCAAATTTCTGTGTGGGAAGGTTTTGGAATCTGCCGTGGATCCACAAATTTCCTACCACCCAGCATTTCCCCAGGTCTCCCTATAAAACTGGTACCTCACTTGTGTGGGTAGGCTTAGTGCCCGCAACAGGAAACGGCCCAAAACGCAACGTGGACACACCACATTTTCACAATGAAAACTGACCCTTTTTTTGCAAAGTGCCTAGCTGTAGATTTTGAACCCTAGCTCTGCCGGCACCTAGGGAAACTCAGCAAACCTATACATTTTTTAAAACTAGACACCCAGGGGAATGAAGGATGGGGTGACTTGTCTGGCTCTCACCAGGTTCTGTTACCCAGAATCCCTTGCAAACCTCAAACTTTATTAAAAAAATACATTTTCCTCACATTTCTGTGGTGGAAAGTTCTGGAATTTGCATGGATCCACAAAATTCCACCCACCCCGCATTCCCCAAAATCTTCTGAGAAAAATGGTACCTCACTTTTGTGGGTAGGCCTAGTGCCCGTGACAGGAAACGGCCCAAAACGCTACGTGGACACACCACATATTCACAGTGAAAACTGACCCTTTTTTTGCAAAGTGCCTAGCTGTAGCTTTTGAACCCTAGCTCTGCCGGCACCTAGGGAAACCTAGCAAACCTATACATTTTTTAAAACAAGACACCCAGGGGAATCCAGGATGGGGTGACTTGTCTGGCTCTCACCAGGTTCTATTACCCAGAATCCCTTGCAAACCTCAAACTTTGTGAACAAAAACACATTTTCCTCACATTTCTGTGGTGGAAAGTTCGAGAATGTGCGTGGATCCACAAAATTCCACCCACCCCGCATTTCCCAAAGTCTTCCGAGAACAGTGGTACCTCACTTGTGTGGGTGGGTCAAGTACCCGCGACAGGCAAGGGCCCAAAACCTATTGAGGAGACATCAAAATGACCTATCACAAAACAACCTGGTTTTGCAAGAGGGTCACCTGGGTTTTTGGTCCCGGGCGCGGCGGCCATCTTGGAAAACCTACCAAACCCACACATTTCTGAAAACTAGACACCCGGGGGAGTCTAGCGAGGTATGGCTTGTGTGGGTCCCCCAACGTTTTCCTACCCAGAATCCCCTGCAAACCAAAAATTTAGCTGAAAAAATCACTTTTTTCTCAAATTTCTGTGTGGGAAAGTTCTGGAATATGCGTGGATCCACAAATTTCCTACCACCCAGCGTTCCCCCAGGTCTCCCTATAAAACTGGTACCTCACTTGTGTGGGTAGGCTTAGTACCCGCTACAGGAAATGGCCCAAAATGCAACGTGGACACCCCACATTTACACAGTGAAAACTGACCCTTTTTTTGCAAAGTGCCAAGCTGTAGATTTTGAACTCTAGCTCTGCCGGCACCTAGGGAAACTCAGAAAACCTATACATTTTTGAAAACTAGACACCCAGGGGAATGAAGGATGGGGTGACTTGTCTGGCTCTCACCAGGTTCTGTTACCCAAAATACCTTGCAAACCTCAAACTTTATAAAAAAAAACACATTTTCTTCACATTTCTGTGGTGGAAAGTTCTGGAATCTGCGTGGATCCACAAAATTCCAACCACCCCGCATTCCCCAAAGTCTTCTGAGAAAAATGGTACCTCACTTTTGTGGGTAGGCCTAGTGCCCGTGACAGGAAACGGCCCAAAACGCTACGTGGACACTCCACATATTCACAGTGAAAACTGACCCCTTTTTTGCAAAGTCCCTAGCTGTAGATTTTGAACCCTAGCTCTGCCGGCACCTAGGGAAACCTAGCAAACCTATATATTTTTGAAAACAAGACACCCAGGGGAATCCAGGATGGGGTGACTTGTCTGGCTCTCACCTGGTTCTGTTACCCAGAATCCCTTGCAAACCTCAAACTTTGAGAACGAAAACAAATTTTCCTCATATTTCTGTGGTGGAAAGTTCTGTATTCTGCGTGGATCCACGATATTCCACCCACCCTGCATTCCCCAAAGTCTTCCAAGAAAAATGGTACCTCACTTGTGTGGGTAGGCCTAGTGCCCGCGACAGGAAACGGCCCAAAACACAACGTGGACACACCACATTTTCACAGTGAAAACTGACCCTTTTTTTGCAGAGTGCCTAGCTGTAGATTTTGAACCCTAGCTCTGGCGGCAAATAGGGAAACCTAGCAAACCTATACATTTTTTAAAACAAGACACCCAGGGGAAATCCAGGATGGGGTGACTTGTCTGGCTCTCACCAGGTTCTGTTACCCAGTATCCCTTGCAAACCTCAAACTTTGTAAAAAATACAAATTTTCCTCACATTTCTGTGGTGGAAAATTCTGGAATCTGCAGGGATCCACAAATTTCCTACCACCCAGCGTTCCCCCAGGTCTCCCAATAAAAATGGTACCTCACTCACGTGGGTGGGTCAAGTACCCGCGACAGGCAAGGGCCCAAAACCTATTGAGGGGACATCAAAATTACCTATCACAAAACAACCTGATTTTGCAAGGGGGGTCTCCTGCGTTTTTGGACCTTGGCTCGGCGGCCATCTTGGGAAACTACCAAACCCACACATTTCTGAAAACTAGACACCCAGGGGATTCCAGCGAGGTATAGCTTTCGTGGACCCCCAACGTTTTCCTACCCAGAATCCCCTGCAAACCTCAAATTTAGCTGAAAAAAATCACTTTTTTCTCAAATTTCTGTGTGGGAAAGTTCTGGAATCTGCATGGATCCACAAATTTCCTACCACCCAGCATTCCCCCAGGTCTCCTGATAAAAATGGTACCTCACTCGCGTGGGTTGGACAAGTACCCGCGACAGGCAAGGGCCCAAAACCTATTGAGGCGACATAAAAATTACCTATCATAAAACAACCTGGTTTTGCAAGGGGGGTCCCATGAGTTTTTGGCCCCGGGCTCGGCGGCCATCTAGGGAAACCTACCAACCCCACACATTTCTGAAAACTAGACACCCGGCGGAGTCCAGGAAGGTATCTGTTGCGTGGATCCCCCAACGTTTATCTACCCAGAATCCCCTGCAAACCTCAAATTTTGCTGAAAAAATCAAATTGTTCACACATTTCTGTGTGGGAAAGTTGTAGGATCACCTGGCAGACACAAATTTCCTACCACCCCGCATTCCCCCAGGTCTCCCGATAAAAATTGTATCTTACTTGTGTGGGTAGGCATAGTGGCTGCAACAGGAAATGGCCCAAATCGTACTGTGGAGACTTCAAAATTACCTATAACAAAACTACCTGGTTTTGGGGGTGGCACCTGGGGTTTTGGCCCCGGGCTTGCCCCCATCTAGGGAAACCTACCAAACCCACACATTTCTGAAAACTAGACACCTTGGGGAGTCAAATGAGGTATGGCTTGCATGGATCCCCCGACGTCTCCCTACCCAGAATCCCCTGCAAACCTCAAATTTAGCTGAAAAAACACATTTTCCACATATGTTTGAGTGGAATTACCGTGCCGGCACAAATGTCCTACCCCACAGCGTTCTCCTTAGTGTCCCGAGTAAATTGATACCTCACTTGTGTCAGTGTCCAATGCAGAATTGGCTAAAAAAGTATTTTAAAAAAAAGTAGGGTTTAGAATTCTCGGTGCTTTACCCTTAATCCCTGTGTTTTGGGCTCTTCCCAGTCACAGGCCCTTGCCCCACCCACACAAGTGAGGTATCATTTTACTCGGGAGACTGAGGGGAACACTGTGGGGTAGGACATTTGTGCTGGCACAGTGAATCCACCCAAAAGTATGTGGAAAATGTGTTTCTTTCAGCTAAATTTGAGGTTTGCAGGGCATTCTGGGTAGGAAAACGTTGGGGGATCCACGCAAGCCATACCTAGGTGGACTCCTCCGGGTGTCTAGTTTTCAGAAATGGGTGGGTTTGGTAGTTTCCCATTATGGCCGCTGAGCCCAGAGCCAAAAACCCAGGTGACCCCCCTTACAAAACCAGGTTGTTTTGTGATAGGTCATTTTGATGTCTCCTCAATAGGTTTTGGGCCCTTGCCTGTCGCGGGTACTTGACCCACCCACGCAAGTGAGGTATCATTTTGATCTGGAGACCTGGGGGAACGCTGGGTGGTAGGAAATTTGTGGATCCACGTAGATTCCAGAACTTTCCCACACAGAAATTTGAGAAAAAAGTGATTTTCAGCTATATTTGAGGTTTGCAGGGGATTCTGGGTAGGAAAACATTGGGGGGGTCCACGCAAGCCATACCTTGCTGGACTCCCCCGGGTGTCTAGTTTTCAGAAATGTGTGGGTTTGGTAGTTTCCCAAGATGGCCGCCGAGCCCGGGGCCAAAAACCCAGGTGACCCCACTTGCAAAACCAGTTGTGTCGTGATAGGTCATTTTGATGTCTCCTCAATACGTTTTGGGCCCTTTCCTGTTGCGGGTACTTGACCCACCCACGCGAGTGAGGTATCATTTTATCGGGAGACCTGGGGGAACACTGGGTGGTAGGAAATTTGTGGAGCCACGTAGATTCCAAAACTTTCTCACACAGAAATTTAAGAAAAAAGTGATTTTTTCAGGTAAATTTGAGGTTTGCAGGGGATTCTGGGTAGGAAAACGTTGGGAGACCCACGCAAACCATACCTCGCTGGACTCCCCCGGGTGTCTAGATTTCAGAAATGTGTAGGTTTGGTAGCTTTCCCAGGATGGCCGCCGAGCCCGGGGCCAAAAACCCAGGTGACCCCCCTTGCAAAACCAGGTTGTTTTGTGATAGGTCATTTTAATGTCTCCTCAATATGTTTTGGACCCTTGCCTGTCGCGGGTACTTGACCCACCCACACGAGTGAGGTACCATTTTTATCAGGAGACCTGGGGGAACACTGGGTGGCAGGAAATTTGTGGATCCACGTAGATTCCAGAACTTTCCCACACATAAATGTGAGAAAAAACTGATTTTTTCAGCTAAATTTGAGGTTTGCAGGGGATTCTGGGTAGGAAAACGTTCGGGGACCCACGCAAGCCATACCTCGCTGGACTCCCCCGGGTGTCTAGTTTTCAGAAATGTGTGGGTTTGGTAGTTTCCCAAGATGGTCGCCGAGCCCGGGGCCAAAAACCCAGGTGACCCCCCTTGCAAAACCTGGTTGTTTTGCGATAGGTAATTTTGATGTCTCCTCAATACGTTTTGGGCCCTTGCCTGTCGCGGGTACTTGACCCACCCACACGAGTGAGGTATCATTTTTATCGGGAGACCAGGGGGAACGCTGGGTGGTAGGAAATTTGTGGATCCACATAGATTCCAGAACTTTCCCACACAGAAATTTGAGAAAAAAGTGATTTTTTTCAGCTAAATTTGAGGTTTGCTGGGGATTCTGGGTAGGAAAATGTGGGGAACCCACGCAAACCATACCTCGCTGGACTCCCCCGGGTGTCTAGTTTTCAGAAATGTGTGGGGTTGGTAGGTTTCCCAAGATGGCCGCCGAGCCCGAGGCCAAAAACCCAGGTGATTCCCCTTGGAAAACCAGGTTGTTTTGTGATAGGTCATTTTGATGTCTCCTCAATACGTTTTGGGCCCTTGCCTGCCGCGGGTACTTGACCCACCCACGAGAGGGAGGTACCATTTTTATCGGGAGACCTGGGGGAACACTGGGTGGTAGGAAATTTGTGTCAGCCCCGTGATCCTACAACTTTCCCACACAGAAAGTTGAGAAAAAAGTGATTTTTTCATCAAAATGTGAGTTTTGCAGGGGATTCTGGGTAGAGAAACGTTGGGGGATCCACGCAAGCCATACCTTCCTGAACTCCCCTGGGTGTCTAGTTTTCAGAAATGTGTGGGTTTGGTAGGTTTCCCTAGATGGCCGCCAAGCCCGGGACCAAAATTCATGTGACCCCCTTGCAAAACCAGGTCATTTTCTGATACATAGGGGGCATCTGCGTTTATGGTCCCGGGGTCGGCAGCCATCTGAGAAACCTACCAAACCCACACATTTCTGAAAACTAGAGACCCAGGGGAGTCCTGGGAGGTATGGCTTGCTTGGATACCCCAACGTTTCCCTACACAGAATCCCCAGCAAACCTCATATTTTGATGAAAAAATCACATTTTTCTCAAATTTGTGTGTGGGAAAGTTCTGGAATCTACGTGGATCCACAAATTTCCTACCACCCAGGATTCCCCCAGGTCTACCGATAAAAATGGTACCTCACTCACGTGGGTGGGTCAAGTATCTGCCACAGTCAAGGGCCCAAAGCGTATTGAGGAGACATCAAAATGACCCATCACAAAACAACCTGGTTTTGCAAGGGGAGTCACCTGGGTTTTTGGCCCCGGGCTCGGCGGCCATCTTGGGAAACCTACCAAACCCACACATTTCTGAAAACTAGACATCCGGGGGAGTCCAGGAAGGTATGGCTTGCGTGGGTCCCCCAACGTTTTCCTACCCAGAATCCCCTGCAAACCTCACATTTAGCTGCAAAAAAAGGGTCAGTGTTCACTGTGAAAATGTGGTGTGTCCACATTGGGTTTTGGGCCATTTCCTGTCGCGGGCACTAGGCCTACCCACACAAGTGAGGTACCATTTTTCTCAGAAGACTTTGGGGAACGCGGGGTGGGTAGAATTTTGTGGATCCACGCAGATTCCAGAACTTTCCACCAAAGAAATGTGAGGAAAATGTATTGTTTTTGACACATTTTTAGGTTTGCAAGGGATTCTGGGTAACAGAACCTGGTGAGAGCCAGTCAAGTCACCCCAGCCTGGATTCCCCTGGGTGTCTAGTTTTCAAAAATGTATAGGTTTGTCCACGTTGGGTTTTGGGCTGTTTCCTGTCGCGGGCACTAGGCCTACCCACACAAGTGAGGTACCATTTTTCTCTGAAGTCTTTGGGGAACCCGGGGTGGGTGGCATTTTGTGGATACACGCAGATTCCAGAACTTTCCACCACAGAAATGTGAGGAAAATGTGTTTTTTTTTACAAATATTAAGGTTTGCAAGGGATTCTGGGTAACAGAACCTGGTGAGAGCCAGTCAAGTCACCCCATCCTAGATTGCCCTGGGTGTATACTTTTCAAAAATGTATAGGTTTGCTAGGTTTCCCTAGGTGCCGGCAGAGCTAGGGTCCAAAATCTACAGCTAGGCACTTTGCAAAAAAGGGGCCGTTTTCACTGTGAAAATGTGGTGTGTCCATGTTGCGTTTTGGGCCGTTTCCTGTCGCGGGCACTAGGCCTACCCACACAAGTGAGGTACCATTTTTCTTGGAAGACTTTGCGGAACGGTGGGTGGAATTTTGTGGATCCACGCAGATTCCAGAACTTTCCACCACAGAAATATGAGGAAAATGTGTTTTTTTGACAAATGTTTAGGTTTGCAAGGGATTCTGGGTAACAGAACCTGGTGAGAGCCCCATCCTGGATTCCCCTGGGTGTCTAGTTTTCAAAAATGTATAGGTTTGCTAGGTTTCCCTAGGTGCCGGCAGAACTAGGCTTCAAAATCTACAGCTAGGCACTTTGCAAAAAAAGGGTCCGTTTTCACTGTGAAAATGTGATGGATCTACGCAGATTCCAGAACATTCCACCACAGAAATGTGAGGAAAATGTGGTTTTTTGGACAAATTTTTAGGTTTGCACGGGATTCTGGGTAACAGAACCTGGTGAGAGCCAGTCAAGTCACCCCATCCTGGATTCCCATATGTGTCTAGTTTTCAAAAATGTATAGGTTTGCTAGGTTTCCCTAGGTGCCGGCAGAGCTAGGGTCCAAAATCTACTGCTAGGCACTTTGCAAAAAAAGGGTCAGTTTTCACTGGAAAATGTGGTGTGTCCAGGTTGCGTTTTGGCCCGTTTCCTGTCGCGAGCACTAGGCCTACCCACACAAGTGAGGTACCATTTTTCTCTGAAGACTTTGGGGAATGCGGGGGGGTGGAATTTTGTGGATCCACGCAGATTCCAGAACTTTCCACCACAGAAATGTGAGGAAAATGTGTTTTTTTGGACAAATTTTTAGGTTTGCAAGGGATTCTGGGTGACGTTGCGTTTTGGGTCGTTTCCTGTCACGGGCACTAGGCCTACCCACACAAGTGAGGTACCACTTTTCTCGTAAGACTTTGGGGAATGCGGGGTGGGTGGAATTTTGTGGATCCACATAGATTCCAGAACTTTCCACCAAAGAAATGTGAGGAAAATGTGTTTTTTTGGACAGATTTTTAGGTTTGCAAGGGATTCTGGGTAACAGAACCTGGTGAGAGCCAGTCAAGTCACCCCATCCTGGATTCCCCTGGGTGTCTAGTTTTAAAAAATGTATAGGTTTTCTAGGTTTCCCTAAGTGCTGGCAGAGCTAGGGTTCAAAATCTCCATCTAGGCACTTTGCAAAAAAAGGGTCCGTTTTCACTGTGAAAATGTGATGTGTCCACGTTGCGCTTTGAGCCGTTTCCTGTCGCGGACACTAAGCCTACCCACACAAGTGAGGTACCATGTTTCTCGGAAAACTTTGGGGAACGCGGGGTAGGTGGAATTTTGTGGATCTACGCAGATTCCAGAACATTCCAACACAGAAATGTGAGGAAAATGTGTTTTTTTGGACAAATCTTTAGGTTTGCAAGGGATTCTGGGTAACAGAACCTGGTGAGAGCCAGTCAAGTCACCCCATCCTGGATTCCCATATGTGTCTAGTTTTAAAAAATATATAGGTTTGCTAGGTTTCCCTAGGTGCCGGCAGAGCTAGGGTCCAAAATCTACTGCTAGGCACTTTGCAAAAAAAGGGTCAGTTTTCACTGTGAAAATGTGGTGTGTCCATGTTGCGTTTTGGCCCGTTTCCTGTCGCGAGCACTAGGCCTACCCACACAAGTGAGGTACCATTTTTCTCTGAAGACTTTGGGGAATGCGGGGGGGTGGAATTTTGTGGATCCACGCAGATTCCAGAACTTTCCACCACAGAAATGTGAGGAAAATGTGTTTTTTTGGACAAATTTTTAGGTTTGCAAGGGATTCTGGGTGACAAAACCTGGTGAGAGCCAGTCAAGTCACCCAATCCTGGATTCCCCTTGGTGTCTAGTTTCCAAAAATGTATAGGTTTGCAAGGTTTCCCTAGGTGCCGGCAGAGCTAGGGTGCAAAATCTACAGCTAGGCACTTTGTAAAAAAAGGGTCAGATTTCACTGTGAAAATGTGATGTGTCCACGTTGCGTTTTGGGCCGTTTCCTGTCGCGGACACTAAGCCTACCCACACAAGTGAGGTACCATGTTTCTCGGAAAACTTTGGGGAACGCGGGGTAGGTGGAATTTTGTGGATCTACGCAGATTCCAGAACATTCCACCACAGAAATGTGAGGAAAATGTGGTTTTTTGGACAAATTTTTAGGTTTGCAAGGGATTCTGGGTAACAGAACCTGGTGAGAGCCAGTCAAGTCACCCCATCCTGGATTTCCATATGTGTCTAGTTTTCAAAAATGTATAGGTTTGCTAGGTTTCCCTAGGTGCCGGTAGAGCTAGGGTCCAAAATCTACTGCTAGGCACTTTGCAAAAAAAGGGTCAGTTTTCACTGTGAAAATGTGGTGTGTCCATGTTGCGTTTTGGCCCGTTTCCTGTCGCGAGCACTAGGCCTACCCACACAAGTGAGGTACCATTTTTCTCTGAAGACTTTGGGGAATGCGGGGGGGGTGGAATTTTGTGGATCCACGCAGATTCCAGAACTTTCCACCACAGAAATGTGAGGAAAATGCGGTTTTTTGGACAAATTTTGAGGTTTGCAAGGGATTCTGGTTAACAGAACCTGGTGAGAGCCTGTCAAGTCACCCCATCCTGGATTCCCCTGGGTGTCTAGTTTTCAAAAATGTATAGGTTTGCTAGGTTTCCCTAAGTGCCGGCAGAGCTAGGGTTCAAGATCTACAGCTAGGCACTTTGCAAAAAAAGGGTCCGTTTTCACTGTGAAAATGTGGTGTGTCCATGTTGCGTTTTGGGCCATTTCCTGTCACGGGCACTAGGCCTACCCACACAAGTGAGGTGCCATTTTTTTCGGAAGACTTTGGGGAACGCGGGGTGGTGGAATTTTGTGGATCCACGCAGGTTCCAGAACTTTCCACCACAGAAATGTGAGGAAAATGTGTTTTTTTTTACAAATGTTTAGGTTTGCAATGGATTCTGGGTAACAGAACCTGGTGAGAGCCAGTCAAGTCACCCCATCCTGGATTCCCCTGGGTGTCTAGTTTTAAAAAATGTATAGGTTTGCTATTTTTCCCTAGGTGCCGGCAGAGCTAGGGTTCAAAACCTACAGCTAGGCACTTTGCAAAATAAGGGTCAGTTTTCACTGTAAAAATAAAGTGTGTCCACGTTGTGTTTTGGGCCGTTTCCTGTTGTGGGCACTAGGCCTACCCACACAAGTGAGGTACCATTTTTATCGGGAGACTTAGGGTAACACAGAATTGTAGTTATTACCTATTGACTTTCGATGCATTTCTGCCTTCCAAATGAAAGACAATGGGGCCGATTCCGATTCAGGCCGGAAATCTCCCCGACCGAGCCGGACCCGGAGAGATTTCCGACCGAATCGGACCCTAGCAGTCCGACCGAACGAGTACGATGCGTTCGCATGCTATCGGACTCGGTTCGGTCGGACTCCATTGAAGTCAATGGGAGCCAGTCGTACGACGCGTACACGGGCTCCCATTGACTCAATGGGCACTACGCGAACAAGGGCGCCCCTACAGCGTGTTCGGCGTCGATGCGGGTCGCACCATACATGCACGTGTAGGGGGACCCATGGGTCCCCCTGTGTGCGACTCCGCACGCCTACGCTTCCAGGGGGGTCCGACACGGACCCCCAAAGTGCGGCTCCGACAGCTCCTTGGAGCCAGACTGCGCGAGTCAGTCGGAGCGGTCGAGGTGCGCATCGTACTTACCCGGCCGGGGAACGTCTCCATTGCGCGGTGCGCGTCGTCCCCGTGTGAGTCGGTCGGAGCGGTCGGGTCCTGCGAACGAGTCGGTCGGAGATTTCGCGAGCGCACGCATCGTACTCGCTCGCCCGGACGCACGTACGACTCGGTCGGGAAATAGGGCTCCGAATCGGATCCGGTTAAGCCGAATCCGATTCGGTGCCCTACCGGCCGAGATCGGAATCGGCCCCAATGTGTAAAAAAAGAAGTCATTTTGAAAAATGACCTATAATTCTCATGCTAGTATGGGTACACACAATTTTGGAAATGTGCAAATATCTACTGTTTCTAAACTCTATATTTTGTTCCAATTTCAGAAATACATAGGTGTCTTTTCAAACCGATTTTTCCATGTATATATTTTCCCAAATTAATTGCTATATACCCGGTACATAATGAAAACCATTGCAAGACGCTGCTCAGTTATTGGCTCTGGGTTCGTCGGGTTCTTGGTGAACCTACAAGTCCTATATATACCCACAACCAAAAAGGTCCAGCAGGTGTAACGGTATATTGCTTTCAAACAGCTGTCACAATTAGAAGAAGTTACAGGTGAAAACGTTGGCACAAATGGCTGTTTTTTTTCAACTAATTTTCAATTTTTCCTATATTTAACTGTTAGTTTCTATAAAGAAACCTTGAAGGATCTACACAAATGACCCCTTCCTGCATTCAGAATTGTGTCTACTTTTCTAAAATGTATAGCTTTCCAGGATCCATTATTGCTTTCATACCCATTTCTACCATTAACTGGAAGAAGGTTGAAAGCACAAAAAATAGCAAAAATAGGCTATATCCCAGTAAAATGCCAAAACAGTGTAAAAAATGTTGGTTTTCTGACAAAAGTCTGTCAGTCCCTAAAATCTGGGAAAACCCTTTGTTGATACCATTTTGCAGGGAAAAACCAGACGCTTTCATTTGCAGCACTTTTTTCCCATTTTTTCCCAAAAAACAAAATGTAGCTGTATTTTGGCTAATTTCTGGGTCCCCTCCAGGGGAATCCACAATCCCTGGGTACCTTTAGAATCCCCATGATGTTGGAAGAAAAGGACGCAAATTTGGCGTGGATACCTTATGTGGTCAAAAGGTTACAGGGGTCTAAGCGCGAACTACCCCAAATAGCCAAAAAAAGGCTTAGCACAGGGGGGGAAAAGGCCTAGCAGCGAAGGGGTTATTCTCCATGATGGACCTAGTACAACATCTGGACACTATACTGTGTATTTAAAATGCAATAAAGGATGGACACATTGTAATGATGTCAATTTGGAATTCAAATGTCGGTTGCCTTTTGAATTACCAAAATCATATCTCATATTTTTGATGCCAAAGTTTTGAAAACATAATTCGGCCTATTGGGAAGATGTGAACACGAATTAACGAGATTATTTTGGATATTTTCAATGCAAATAGATTTAGAAACATTATTCGGCCTATTGGGAAAATGTGGAGAATTACTGTTTGGATTATTGTTTGTGCTAATTCTTATTGCGTTTACAAAATTGTGTTTGAAACAAGTAGTTTATATATTTGTTCTTTATATCATATGCGATGTAAATGAGAGTGTATATTTTAGAAAATGAATTTCAGAGAAATAGATAATTTAATGTAGTTGAAGAATGTAATTTTGAAACTGTAGATAGGTTAACAGATAGTTGAACTTGTTGTAAATATTTTGAACACAGATTTGTTTTTTTTTTACAATCTTATTGATTGTATTTTTTTCCCCGCTATAATATGATGACCAAGATTGAAATCACTGTGTATGGTGAAATTCAATAGAATCTGAAAACAGCAAAAAAGGGAAACTGAATATGTTATGTAATTCTAAAATTATGTTGTGTTCTTAAAACTAAAATATTATATGCAATAACAGTTTTTTTCTTTTTACAGAAAGTAATACAAAAAGTTTGAAAATGTTTTAAATTTAGTTTACAATGAAACAACTGTAAAAACATTTCAATGAGTTTGATATCTACTTCAATAAAGAAATTAAGATGAAGTAATGTAATAACCATAATAATATGAAGTAATGTTTACAGTCACTTTTATTGTAGTCATTCATTTTTTCAAACTCTACCAACTCACTCCTCCAATCACCTCGGCACTACCCATACACTCCTTCAATCACTCAAGCATTTCCCATGCACTTACAAAATCACCCAGGCATTACCAATACACTCCTCCAATCACCCAGGCACTACTGATCCACTGATACAATAACCCAGGCACTACTCATGCACTTATGCAACAACCCAGGCACTACCATGCACTAATCCAATCACCTGGGCACTACCCAAGCACTTCACCAATTACCCAGTTAGTACCCATGCATTCATGCAATCACTCAGCCACTACCTATGCACTTATAAAATCACCATGCACTACCCTTGCATTCTTTCAATCACCCAGGCATTACCCATGCAGTCTTCCAATCAGTCATACATTACCTTTGCACTCATGCAATCACCCATGCACTACTCATCCACTCATACAATAAGCCAGGCAGTACCCATGCACTCATCCAATCACCCATGCACTACCCATGCACTTTTCCAATCACCTATACATTGCCTCTACACTCATGCAATCACCCAGGTACTACCCCTAAACTCATGCATTTACCCAGGCATTACCTATGCACTCTTCTAATCCCCCATACATTACCCCTGCAGTCAATGCATTAGGTATGCACTACTCCAATCATCCAGACACTACCCTTGCACTCCTCCATTCACCCAGGCACTATGAATGTATTCCTCCAATCACCCAGTTAGTACCCATGCACTCATGCAATCATGCAATCACGCAGGCATTACCCATGCACTCTTTCAATCCCTTAGGCAGTACCCATGCACTCCTCCAATGACCCAGACATTACCCCTGCACTTATGCAATCACCTTGGTATTACCCATACAGTCCTTCAATCACTCAAAATGTACCCATGCACTTATAAAATCATCCAGGCACTACCTATGCACTCATGCATTAACCCAGGCATGACTTATGCACTCCTCGATGCACCTAGGCATTACCCATGCACTCTTCCAATCAGCCATGCACTATCCATGTACTCCTTCAATCACCCAGGCACTACCTTTGCACTCCTCCAATAACCCAGGCACTACCCCTGTACTCGTACAATTACCCTGGCAATACCCATGCACTTATAAAATCACCCAGGTACTACATCTACACTCATGCAATCAGCTAGACATTACCCCTACACTCATGCAATTACCCAGGCATTACCTATGCACGCCTCTAATCACCAGACATTACCCCTGTACTCATGTAATCAGCAACGCATTAGGTATGCACTACTGCAATCATCCAGACACTACCCTTGCACTCCTCCATTCACCCAGGCACTATCAATGTATTCCTCCAATCACCCAGTCAGTAGCCATGCACTCATGCAATCACCCAGGCATTACCCATGCACTTCTCCAATGACCCAGACATTACCCCTGGACTCATGCAATCACTTAGCCATTACCCATGCACTCCTCCAATTACCCAGACATTACCCCTGCACTCATGCAATCACCTTGGTATTACCCATGCAGTGCTTCAATCACTCGAGATGTACCCATGCACTTATAAAATCATCCAGGCACTACCTATGCCCTCATGCATTAACCCAGGCACAACTGATGCACTCCTCAATGCACCTAGGAATTACCCATGCACTCCTCCAATCAGCCATGCACTATCCATGTACTCCTTCAATCACCCAGGCAGTACCCTTGCACTCCTCCAATAACCCAAGCACTACCCCTGTACTCGTACAATTACCCAGGCAATAGCCATGCACTTATAAAATCACCCAGGCACTACCTCTACACTCATGCAATCAGCTAGACATTACCCCAACACTCATGCAATTACCCAGGCATTACCTATGCACTACTCTAATCCCCCAGACATTACCCCTGCACTCATGTAATCAGCAATGCATTAGGTATGCACTACTGCAATCATCCAGACACTACCCTTGCACTCCTCCATTCACCCAGGCACTATCAATGTATTCCTCCAATCACCCAGTCAGTAGCCATGCATTCATGCAATCACCCAGGCATTATCCATGCACTCTTTCAATCACTTAGCCAGTACCCATCCACTCCTCCAATGACCCAGACATTACCCCTGCACTCATGCAATCACCTAGGCACTACCTATGCTCTCCTCCAATCACGCAGGCATTACTCATGCACTCATCCATGCAGTCAAGTTCTACCCATGCACTCATTCAATCACTCAGACACTACCCATGCACTCAGGCAATTACCCAAACACTACTCTTGCACTCATCCATGCAGTTAGGCTCTACCCATACATTCATCGAATCACTCAGGCACTACTATTGCACACATCTATTCTTTTAAACATTACCCATGCACTCATGCAATCACTGAAGTTCTACTCATGCAGTCCTACAATCACTCAGGCACTACTATTGCACTCATCCATTCCCTCAGACACTGCCATGCACTCATCCATTCTCTCAAACACTACCCATGCACTCATCCAATCACTCAAGCACTACCCATGCATTCCTCCAATCACGCAGGCACTTCCCATGCACTCATGCATGCAGTCAGGTACTATCCATGCACTCCTCCAATCACCCAGACACTACCCCTGCAGTTGTACAATCAGCCAGTCACAACCCATGCACTCCTCCAATTACCCAGGCACTATGCCTGCAATCATCCAATCAGGCAGTCTTTTTGCACTCATCCATTCCCTCAAGCAAAACCCATGCACTCTTCTATGCACTCAGACTCTACCCATGCACTCATTTAATCACTCAAACACTACCTTTGCACTCATGCAATCCGCCAGGTACTACCCATGCATTTATCCATTCACTCAGGCACTATCCATGCATTCATCCAATGACCCACACATTACTGCTGTACTCATTTATTCATTCAGCCAGTACTCATGCACTCATGCAATGATTCACATATTACACTTGCAGCAATTCATACAACACATACAAGTTTGTCTTTTTTTAACCAAATAGGCGGTTCTAAAAAGAACCATTTTTTTCTTTTTAATTTTTTTTGTGTTTTTTTAACTCTTTTTTCATTTTTTGGGTGTTTTTTTAACAAAAAAATCAACAGGATCAACTGAAAAAACTTTTCAAAACATTTTTCAATTATAAAGCCATTGCAAAAACAAAAAAGAAAAATTAACAGCGGTGGTTCTTTGCAGCAACCACAACAGCTTCCACTGATTGCTCTCCAGCACAAAGTAGTTTTCTGCACTTTATGTAGTGCTGCTCAAGTCCAGCGAACTCCGGAATAATTTGTCCAGTGTGGGTGGATGCAGAAGAACCTGCCGAAGTGCTAGGCCCTGCGACCTGATCATCTTGCTGACTTTGTTCAAGTTGGCGACGATGTTGTTCTCGCGCAAGGTGATTCGGGTGTGTGATCTGGATGTGCTTCATCATTGATGAAGTTCCGCATGAATATTTTTTCACGGATCCCTGAGATAGGATGTTTCCACAAATAGTGCAGGTCACCTTTCGTGCATTGACCTTCTTCTCTCCAGGTGGTATAGAAAAAAAAGCCCACACTACACTCTCCTTCCGTCGCTTTACAGGTTCTTCCACTTCCTCCTCTTCTGCAGGAATGTTCTGTGGTGGATTAGCAGAAGCCATTTTTTCACTGAATTAAAAAAACACCAAAAAATTAAATAAAGAAGAACAGAAAACACAGGAGCTCTGTCTTCTGAAGATGCTGCTGGAAGAATGAAAAAATTGGGTGGGGTCCTGCAAGTACTAGAATAGAAAGCTTCTTAACCAATGAAATACTTTCTTTTAAAGTCACATGGGATTCGCAGCACCCAGCGCGCAACCAGCGCACACCCGACCCGATTTCCGAAAAATATATTTAATAATAATATATCTTTATTTCAGTTACAAATATACGATATTTACATTTATGTTAAATAATCTCTTGGTATAATATACATATTAAACTTATATACATATACTTTTAAAAGTCAAAGATTTGCGATGGATTCGCCCACCCGGCGCGACCAACGGAACCACGTATGTGACGTTACGCGGGGCCGACATCCGCGCACCTGTCGCTTCCGAAACGCGCATCGTACACGACTTAACCAATATGGCGCGAAATACTTGGATTAGCGCACCCTTCGAGACAGGTACACGATTGGTACGCAAATCCAATTTTTTTAAATAAATACAAATGTATATTTATATTCACTGAAAAAACCATAGGTTTTAGGGACAGTTATAGTTACTTGGACATTGCACTCGTACAAAACCCGTGAAATTCCCCGTTATAGTTAGTTCAGCTAACTATAACTCGCGCCCGCAATGCACTGCTGATGACGTCACATATTACATCACTCATGACATGGTCAGTGACATCACTGATGACATCACTGATGACATCTGAAATGACATCACTGATGACATCATCCAGTGACTGTGTGTTTCTGTAAAGTTTAAATATTTTTAAAATATATAGGAAAAGACGTATTGAAGAATGAGTGGGTGTGTAAGTGTCTGTATGGATGATTTAGTAGGTGCGTGACTGACTCTATAAGTGAGTGATTTAACGTATCTTACTGAATGCATGGGTTAGTGACTAAACTGGGTGTATGTCTGTATCCGTCTGTCTGTTGCTGTGTAAGTGGCTGCATGTGTTTGTGAATAGCTAAATGAGTGTCTATATGAGTTATTGAATGCTTGTCTGAGTATCTGTATGGGTGCCTGAGTGTTTGTGTGGGAGGGTGTGTGCAACTCTGTGCATAGATGTGTGAGTGGGTGATTCACTGGGTGGATGGTTTCAAGAGTGCATCTGTGATAGACTGTATGGGTGGGTAAGTGTGTGTAAGAGTGTGTTAGTGAGTGAATGTATGTCCCAGTGGTACATGTGTGAGTAACTACATATGTGAAAGGCAGTATATATGTGTGTTGGAGTATATAAATAGCTATAAGCAAGAGTGAGTGATTGTGATAGTGGCTGTATGGATGATTGTGTGCTTGTATCAGTGATTGTATAAGAGCGTAACAATGTGCTACTATTTGTATGAGTAAGTGAGCTGGTGTGTGTATAACTGTATAGGTGAGTAAATGGCAGTGTGTTTAATTATTTGCATGACTGACTAGGTGTGTGAGTATCTCTATGGATGAGTGGCGTTGTTTGAGTGTCTATATAGGAGTAAGAGTGCATATGATAGTCCTGTACTGAGTGACCGTAAGTATGAGTGACTGTACGGGTGAGTGAGTGGATGTGTGTGTGTAGACCTAAGAATCAGTGAGTGGGTATGTAGTTATTGGTGTTGGAGTGTCTATGGTTTTGCGAATGGCAGTCTGTAATTTAGAGTGGTTGTATCAAAGGTTATATTAGGGTGTGAGGAGGTGCATCAGATTATCACGTGGATGATGTCATCAGTGATGTCATTTGAGATGTCATCAGTGATGTCATCAGTGATGTCACTGACCATGTCATGAGTGATGTAATATGTGACGTCATCAGCAGTGCATTACGAGGCGCGAGTTATAGTTAGCTGAACTAACTATAACGGGGAATTTCACGGGTTTTGTACGAGTGCAATGTCCAAGTAACTATAACTGTCCCTAAAACCTATGGTTTTTTCAGTGAATTTCAAAGGTTTTTTAAATGCTAATTTGTAACTATAACGTGTCTGAAACCTATGGTTTTTTCAGTGAATTTCAAAGGTTTTTTAAATGCTAATTTGTAACTATAACGTGTCTGAAACCTATGGTTTTTTCAGTGAATTTCAAAGGTTTTTAAATGCTAATTTCTAACTATAACGTGCCTGAAACCTACGTTTTTTTTAGTGAATTTCAAAGGTTTTGTAAATGACAATTTTTAAATGTATTAATTGTTATATTAATTTTTTTCATACTGATTTAGTACATTTTTAGAAACAATTTTTTTTTACATATTTTATTTTTTAAATTACATTGTAATTACATTATACATTACATTACAAAAATACTTTCTCTTAATGAATTACTTTAGTTTAAATACTTTGCAGATAGGCAATAGACTTTTAAGTACAGTAGTTACAGTTGTTGCAATGGGCAACACATTTTCAAACACAATGCAACATTCAGCTCAATGTGAATTTCTAGTTAAATGCAATTAGTTACTTTATGGATTACTTTTCTAACCACAGGACTGGATCCTAGATTCAGTCCTGGTACATCTCCTGTAAACAGTTGAGTAAAAGCGTTTTGGTTACAGTCGTGATTTTTAAGGAATATTATTGTATTTTAAAAGTTGACACTTGGAAACTTTTTCTCATAGAATCAATGTTATCCTATGGAAGGAAATTCACTTAGCAGGTAAAAACTGTTATCGTTACTTTTTCTTACTCAGTGTTGGATCCTGGATCCAGCACTGGTGCATCTCCTGTAAACAGTTGAATGAATGCGTTTAAGTCATACAGGCGATTTTTAAGGAATATTTGTAGTTTGTGAAAATCGACACTTTGAAAGTTTTCTGCTGAAAACCAGACAATGGATTCCTATGGAAGAAAATATAAGTTACTGGTAAGTACGGTTAAAATTACTTTTCAGGACCAGTACTGGGCTGAAAGATGCAGCACTGAGGTCTCTCCTGATAACAGGTGAGTAAATCAGAATTCGGATTTCGGCTGATTTTAGAGGAATATTTGTATGTTTCAAAAATCAACACTTAGAAGAATTTCCAAGTGAAACCAGTCAATGTTAGCCTATGAAGGAAATTCAAGTTACCGGTAAGTACGGTTAAAATTACTTTTCAGGATCAGTACTGGGCTGAAAGATGCAGCACTGAGGTCTCTCCTGATAACAGGTGAGTAAATCGGAATTCGTATTTCGGCTGATTTTAGAGGAATATTTTAAAGTTCCAAAACTCCACACTTAGAAGAATTTCCAAGTGAAATCAGTCAATGTTAGCCTATGAAGGAAATTCAAGTTACCGGTAAGTACGGTTAAAATTACTTTTCAGGATCAGTACTGGGCTGAAAGATGCAGCACTGAGGTCTCTCCTGATAACAGGTGAGTAAATCGGAATTCCTATTTCGGCTGATTTTAGAGGAATATTGGCACAATGGTGAAGGGAGGGGGCGGGGCCTGAGGTGACATCTTGCAAACGCGCCCCGTGGCGCGTTTTAAGTTGGGGGATTAAGTCCCTTGAATCCTGAGGGTCCCTAGGGGCCAACTAGACCACCAGGAACCTCCAATATGCGCCAGGGGCAGCGTTGCAGAGACGTGCAGAGAGGCCACACCCCTTTACACCTCTCTGCAACGCAGCTCTGTGGCGCATTCTGGATGTACCTGTTGGGCTAGTTGGCCCCCAGGGACCCTCAGGATTGAAGGGGATTTAATTCCCCATCTTAAAACGCGCCACGGGGCCTGTTTGCACACATGTCACCTGAAGCCCCGCCCCTCCCTTCACCACTGTGCAAACGCGCCCGTGGCGCGTTTTAAGTTGGGGGATTAAGTCCCTTGAATCCTGAGGGTCCCCGGAGTCCAACTAGCCCACCATATACCTCCAAAAAGCGCCACAGAGCTGCGTTGCAGAGAGGTGTAAAAGGGGCGTGGCCTCTGTACACCTCTCTGCAAGGCAGCTCCCTGGCGCATACTGGAGGTACCTGGTGGGCTAGTTGGCCTCAGGGACCCCCAGTATTCAAGGGAATTCGTTCTCCTCTGCAAACGCGCCAGGGGCGCGTTTGCAGAGTGGTGAAGGAAGGGCGGGGCCTGCGGGCCCGATCGTTTTTTTGTTTTTTTCTCCCTGAAGGGGGGCTGTGTGGCCCCCTTCCTTTTTTTTCTTTTGGGCCCTGGGGACCCCATCCCCCAGGGCCTTACACCTTTTTTAAATTACCTTTAAAAAAAAACGGGAAGGGGGCCGCGTGGCCTCCCTTCCCTGGGCCTGTATTGGCCCCGGGACCCCATCCCCGGGGCATGGCCTCTATATTTATTTTTTTGAGGGGGCAGCGTGGCCCCCTCCTCTGGGCATTTTAAGGCCCCGGGACCCCATCTCCCGGGCCGGCCTTTCCATTTTTTTTTTTTTACATTTTCTCTTTTTTGGGGAGGGGCCGCGTGGCCCCTCCCGGGCCACTACTTGCCCCGGGGACCCCATCCCCGGGCTGGCCCTCTCCGTTGGGGACTGTGGGGGTCCCCAATCCCCCACAGTCCCGCCGGCTCCCCACGTCCCTTGGGAGCCGGCATTAGCTAGTTCCACATGGGGAGCAGCTGACATGCTGCTCCCCATGTGGAAAGCAATCGCTTTGGATATTGGAAGAGAGCAGGTTTCCTGCTCTCTCTTCCAATATCCAAGCAGTTTGCTATGGCAGGACGGAGCCGCGAGGCTCCCGTCCTGCCATAGCAAACTACAGTGTCCCGGGGTAGGCACCCCTGGACACTGCAGGAGCCGGCCCTGGGGGTGGTGGTCCCCAGGGCCATCAAGGGCTCCAGGAGGGGGCCGCGCAGCCCCCTCCCATTCAGTACACAGCCCCGGGAGGTGGTGGTCCCTGGGCTCTGGGGTCCGTAACGGACCCCAATATTAAAATGTTTAGTGCCCCGGGAGGTGGTGGTCCTCAGGGCGTGTGGGGGGCTGGAGACCCCCACACAGGTTTAATAATGTATGTAAAAAAGCCCCGGGAGGTGGTGGTCTCGGGGCTGCGGAGGGCTCAGAGCCCTCCCGCACCATTTTACAAAAAGCCCCGGGGGTGGCGGTCCTCGGGCTTGGGGGCCCTTTGAGGCCCCCACACATTAAATTATCCCCCACCATGCCCCCGGGACTTGGGCCACCCGGGGCCAATAACATCGAAGCGCGGAGACCGCGCTCCGATTCTCGGCAGGATTCGCGCACCCTGAGCGCATCCTGCCGATTTTTAAAATTTTTTAATTTTTTTGCCCAGGGGTCCTTGTGGGACCCCTGAGCAAACCTAGGGGGTCAGGGTGTTTCTACCCTGCCCCTTTGTGCGCTTTGCGCACTTAGCTTCTGTCCCTCGGTTCTACCGAGGGACAAAATGGCTGCCAACATTTCCTGAATCGGAATGTTGACAGCCAGCCGACAGCCAATTAACATGCAGCTCGTGATCGGGAGGGTACGCGGACCCTACTCGTCCCTAGATATCACTAACTTTTTACTTTTCATTTTCTCAGCAACTACTGAACGGATTTACACCATTTAACAAAAGGGTTCTTTCTGAACCAAGAACTACCTCTTTGCCAAATTTGGTGTAATTCCGTTCAGCAGTTCGGGCTGTAGCCGTGTCTAAAGTTTCCTATGGGAAAATGCATGGGGAAAACGCGTTTTGGGACCCCTTTTTCTCGGCCCCCGCTTGACGTATCACCCCGAGACTTTCAGGGTAGGAGCGGACCGGAGCGCCCCACGAAGTTTGAAAATTTCACGAAGATACGTCAACCGGCAAGAGAGTTATTTCAAATAGAATGTCGCAGATTTCCTATGGATAATAGGTTGTAACTATAACTATCTACTGGCGACCGCCAGTAGATAATTTTAGGAAAGAGAAAACATTATATTATTTTTATAAGTATTAAAAAACTTTAAAAAAAGATTTTGGGACATTATACTTTCAAATTAGCATTTAAAAACCTTTGAAATTCACTGAAAAAACCATAGGTTTCAGGGACGTTATAGTTAGTAATTAGCATTTAAAAAACCTTAGAAATTCACTGAAAAAAACATAGGTTTCAGGGACGTTATAGTTAGAAATTAGCATTTAAAAACCTTTGAAATTCACTGAAAAACCACAGGTTTCAGGGACGTTAAAGTTAGTTGGACATTTCAGTCGTACAAAACCAGAGAAATTCGGCCATTATAGTTAGTTCAGCTAACTATAACTGCTGATGACATCACATATTACATCATTCATAACATGGTCAGTGACATCACTGATGACATCACTGATGACATCTCAAATGACATCACTGATGATATCACTGATGACATCATCCATGTGATAATCAGATGCATCTCCACACAACCAAATATAACCTTTGATATACCCACTCTAAAATACAGACTACCATTTTCGAAACCATACAAACACCAATACCAGTTACTACACACCCACTCACTGATTCCTAGGTCTACACACACATCCACTTATTCACCTATACAGTCACTCATACATGTAGTCACTCATCAATACAGCAATATCATATGCACTTATACACCTATAGAGACACTCACACACCTAGTCAGTCATGCAAAGAATCAATCACACTCCCATTTACTCACATATACAGTTATACACACACCACCTCACTTATTCATACATATACTAACACATACTTACTCTCTTATACAATCACTGATACAAGCACACACTCATCCATACAGCCACTCTCACAATCAATCACTCTCACATATAGTCATTTATATACTCCAACACTCACATATACTGCCTTTCACATATGTAGATACTCACACATGTACCACTGAGATATCCATTCACTCACCAACACAGCCATACACACACTCACCCACCCATACAGCCCCTCACAGATGTACTCTTGAACCCATACACCCAGTGAATCACCCACTCACACATCCATGCAGGGAGTCATACACCCCCACCCACCCACCCAGACACTCAGGCACCCATACAGATACTCAGACAACCAATCAATAACCCATATAGACACTAATGTAGCTACTCACCAACCCATGGAGCTGCTTACACACCAACTGACAGACTGATACAGACATTTACACAGTTTAATCACTAACCCATGCATTCACTAACACACGTTTAATCACTCACTTATACAGACAGTCATGCACCTACTAAATGATATGTTCAGACACTTATACACCCACTCATTCTTCAATACACCTTGGCATATATATAAAACATATTTAAACTTTACAGAAATACACAGTCACTGGATGATGTCATCAGTGATGCCATTTGAGATGTCATCAGTGATGTCATCAGTGATGTCACTGACTATGTCATGAATGATGTAATATGTGACGTCATCAGCAGTGCATTGCGGGGGCGCGAGTTATAGTTAGCTGAATTAACTATAACGGCCGAATTTCTCTGGTTTTGTAGGACTGAAATGTCCAACTAACTTTAACGTCCCTGAAACCTGTGGTTTTTTCAGTGAATTTCAAAGGTTTTTTAAATGCTAATTTCTAACTATAACGTACCTGAAACCTATGGTTTTTCAGTGAATTTCAAAGGTTTTTAAATGCTAATTACTAACTATAGCGTCCCTGAAACCTATGGTTTTTTCAGTGAATATATATATATATTACCTACTGGCGGTTGCCAGTAGGTAGTTATAGTTAGGACCTAGTTTCCATAGGAAAAGCGTTTTTTGATTTGCCAATATCTTTGGCGCAGTTTGATAAATCTTCGTGAAATTTTCAAAACTAATGGGGTGCTCCGGTCAGCTTCTGCCGTGAAAGTTTCGGGGAGCTTCGTCAAGCGGGGTCCAAGAAAAAAGGGGGGTCCCAAAATGCATTTTACCCATGTTAATTTCCATAGGAACTTTAGACAAAGCCACAGCCCGAACTGCTGAACAGAATTACACCAAAGTTGGCAAAAAGGTAGGTCTTGGTTCAGAAAGCATGCTTTTTTTAAATACTGTAAATCCGTTCAGCAGTTGCTGAGAAATTTAAAAAATAAAAATATCGATATCTGAGCATCAAGGAGGATTTGCGAACTCTCCCAAGCACGAGCTTCATTCTAATTGGTTGCCAACACTCCAAACCAGAATGTGTTGGCAGCCATCTTGGGACGCAGTAAAACCGAGTCACAAGAAATCAGTTAAAAAGGATAAAAAACAAGGAAAGGGGAAGGGTAGAAACACCCTGACCCCTAGGCCTGCTCAGGGGTCAGGGCCCAAAAGCATTTTTTTAAAAAGAAATCGGCCGAATTTGCACTGGGTGCGCGAATCCAGCCGAAATTTTGTTAAAAAAATTAAGCACGGGCTCCCACGCTTCGTTTCTGTGAGCCCCCGGGTGGGCAAGCTCCCGGGGGCAATAAGGTAAATATATGCGGGGGCCTCCACAGCCCGGGGGACCGCCACCTCCTCGGGGCTTTATTTTTTATGCATGGGGGCTTGCGGCACCCCCGCAGCCCCCAGGGACCGCCACCTCCCCGGGGCTCATTGTGAAAAAAAATGCATGGGTGGGCTCCTTCCCCCCCACGCTGCCCTGGGGACCACCACCTCCCCCTCCCCTGGGCATTTCTTTAATAGAGTCAGGGGGGCCTCATGGCTCCCCCAAGCCCCAGGGACCGCCACCTCCCCGGGGCTCCAATTTCATTTTAGAAGTGAGGGGGGGCTCCTGCCACCTCTTGGGGCGCAAATTATGGTAATATGGGGGTCCGTTACGGACCCCTGGTCCTGGAGACCACCACCTCCCCGGGGCTATGTCAATGTTGGGAGGGGGGCCACATGGCCCCCCTCCTGGAGCCCTCAATGGCCCTGGGGACCGCCACCCCCCAGGGCTAGCTCCTGTAATGTCCCGGGGTGCCCACCCCTGGGACATTGCCGTTTGCTATGGCAGGGCGGGAGCACGGCTCCCGCCCTGCCATAGCAAAAACTGTTTTGCTTCTTGGAAGCAAGAGCAGGAAACCTGCTCTCGCTTCTAAGAAGCAAAGCAGAACTGCTTTGGACAAGGGAGCTGCATGTTTGCAGCTCCCCTTGTCCAAAAGCAATGCCGGCTCCCTCAGGAGGCGGTTAGCTGGCAGGGACCGCGGGGGCATTGGGGCTCCCCCCGCGGTCCCCATCAAAGAGGCCAGGCCCCAGGGGATGGGGTCCCCGGGGCCAAGAGAGGCCCAGGGAAGGGGGCCCCCCTTCCAAAAATAAATCTTTGCTGGGCCCCGGGGATGGGGTCCCCGGGGCCGAAATCGGCCTGGGAAGGGGGCCCCTCAGCCCCTTCCCCTGTAAAACAAAACAACAAAAGGAAGGCCTAGCCCCGGGGGATGGGGTCCCCGGGGCCATAATCAGCCTCAGGAGGAGTGCCTCGCACCCCCCTCCTTTTTAATATTAAAAATAATTACTCAGGTCCCGGGGTATGGGGTCCCCAGGGCCCAAAAGGCTCAAATGAAGGGGGGCCACACAGCTCCCCTTCTTAAAATTAAAATTAAAATAAAAAAAACGGCAACTCGGGGGAGGCCCCACCCCCTCCCTGCATGACTCTGCAAACGCACCTCCTGGTGTGCTCCGCGTTGGGGGATTAAGTCCCCATTGCAAGTGAGGGTCCCTGGGGGCCAACTAAGCCACCAGGAACCTCCAGTAAGCCCCACACAGTGGGATTGCTGAGAGGTGGTACGAGGCCATGCCCCTTTTTACACCACTCTGCAAACAACCCTCTTGGTGCACTGCTGGAGGGGGGATGAGGTCCCCTTGTGTCCTGAGGACCTCAGGACTGAAGTGGACTTCAGCCCCAGAGCAGCAGTGCACCAGGTGGCGCATTTGCAGAGTGGTGTAAAAAGGAGGTGTGGCCTCGGACACCTCTCCTTGGGGGCCAACTACCTCTCCTGTTACCTCCACTAAGTCCCACACAGTGGGATTGCTAAGTGGTCTTCGGAGGTCACACCCCCCTTTCTCCACCTCTCTGCAAACGCGCCTCCTGGCACAGTACTGGTTGGGGGATGAAGTCCACTTTACTCCTGAGGGACTTTGAGGGCATAGAAGCCCTCCTGGTACCTCCTGTAAGTCCTACGCAGCGGAATTCCTGAGCGCTGGTTGGAGGCCCAGCCCCCTTTCTCCACCACTCTGCAAACGCGACTATCAGTTAAAGAAGCATTTGCAATGCAATAGGTCTCGCATTTACGAGAGTTAGAGCTATTGGCGTTGTAAATGTAAACGTTTTTTGCTAATGTTTTTTGGAGTGGAGCGGATGTACTTTGTGTGTAGTGGAATTATGTGGTATGTTGTGCAGTGAAATTATGTGGATAGAAAGTATGTGGTATTTAGTGTATAGGAATTATGTAGAGTGGGATTATGTGTTATGGAGAGTAATTATGTGGTATGGTAGTCTGTGTTGTGGAGTGGTAACCTCTGGTTTAGTCTCCTCGTTTCCATAGAAGCTAAATTATGAACTCAATGAGACAAAAAAAGAAGGAATCACTGAGGAGCACTTCTGGACCTAGTCAGAGGCATGAGCAGGGCCACTGGAATTATGCGACTGTTTGGCTGCACCGACTTTCGCACATTTATACATTTTCTGCATTAGCCATATAATCCATCATCTTCTGCCTAATCTGCAGATTTGAACAAAAAAAGCCTTGTTTCTAGCTCAAACGGCTCAAACGTTACCACAAATACAGCGACAAGTGTTACACCATAGTGGAAGGTCCTTTGCAAACCTAGAATGGTCACCTGTTACTTATTGCTAAATGTGGGTGTTAAATTGGTACTAATGGTGTGCAAGCCACTCTTGCTTCTTTCTGCATTTCTGTTGCTTATTTCTGCACCTTTCTTTCTTTTTCTGCACTTGTCTTGCCTCTTTCTGCAAATCCTATCTACTTTCTGCACCTCTTTTGCCTCTTTCTTCACCTCTGTTGCCTGTTTCTGCACCTCACTTGCTTCTTTGTGCACCCCTCTTGCCTATTTCTGCACCTCTTTTGCCTCTTTCTGCACCCCTCTTCCCTCTTTCTGCACCTCTGTTCTTTCTTTCTGCACTTCTTCTGTTTCTTTTTGCATCTCTCTTGCTTCTTTCTGCACCCCTCTTGCCACTTTCTCCACCCGTTCCCCCTTTTTGCATCTCTGGTGATTCTTTCTGCACTTCTCTTGCCTGTTTCTCCACCCCTCATCCCTCTTTCTGCATCTTTGTTGCTTCTTTCTGCACTTCTCTTGCTTCTTTCTGCACCTCTGTCCCTTCTTTCTGCAACCCTTGTGCATCTATCTGCACCCATCTTCCCTGTTTCTGCACCCCTCCTGCCTCTTTCTGTACCTTTATTCCTTCATTCTTCATTTCTTTTGTTTCTTTCAGCACCTCTCTTGCTTCTTTCTGCACCTCTGTCCCTTCTTTCTGCACTTCTTTTATTTCTTTCAGCAACTCTCTTGCTTCTTTCTGCACACCTCTTGCTTCTTTCTGCACCCCTTGTGCCTCTTTCTGCACTCCTCTTCCCTCTTTCTGCACCCCTCCTGACTCTTTCTGTACCTCTATTCCTTCATTCTTCATTTCTTTTGTTTCTTTCAGCACCTCTCTTGCTTCTTTCTGCACCCCTCTTGCCTCTTTCTCCACCCCTCTTCCCCCTTTCTGCATCTCTGTTGCTTCTTTCTGCACTTCTCTAGTCTCTTTCTCCACCCCTCTTCCCTCTTTCTGCAACTCTGTTGCTTTCTGCACCTCTCTTGCTTCTTTCTGCACCCCTCGTGCCTCTTTCACACCCCTCTTCCCGCACCTCCCTTGCCTCTTTCTGTACCTCTATTCCTTCTTTCTGTACCCCTTTTGCCTCTTTCTGCACCCCTCTTCCCTCTTTCTGTACCCCTCTTGCCTCTTTCTGCACCTCTGTTCCTTCTTTCTGCACTTCTTTTGTTTCTTGTTGCACATCTCTTGCTTCTTTCTGCACCCCTTGTGCCTCTTTCTGCACCCCTCTTCCCTCTTTTGCATCCCTCTTGCCTCTTTATGCACCTCTGTTGCTTCTTTCTGCACTACTCTTGCTTCTTTCTACAACTCTCTTGCTTCTTTCTGCACCACTTGTGCTTCTTTCTGCACCCTCTTCCCTCTTTCTGCACCTCTCTTGCCTCTTTCTGCACCTCTCGTGCTTCTTTCTGCACCCCTCTTGCTATTTTCTCCACCCCTGTTCCCCCTTTTTGCATCTCTGTTGCTTCTTTCTGCACTTCTCTTGCCTCTTTTTCCACCCATCTTCCCTCTTTCTGCACCTCAGTTGCTTGTTTCTGCACTTCTCTTGCTTCTTTCTGCACCTCTGTCCCTTATTTCTGCAACCCTTGTGCCTCTTTCTGCACCCCTCTTCCCTCTTTCTGCACCTCTCTTGCCTCTTTCTGCACCTTTGTTCCTTCTTTCTGCACTTCTTTTGTTTCTTTCTGCAACTCTCTTGCTTCTTTCTGCATGCCTCTTGCTTCTTTCTGCACCCACCGTGCCTCTTTCACACCCCTCTTCCCTCTTTCTGCACCCCTCTTGCCCCTTTCTGCATCTCTGTTGCTTCTTTATGCACTTCTTTTGTTTCTTTCTGCAACTCTCTTGCTTGTTTCTGTACCCCTCGTGCCTCTTTCTGCACCCCTCATCCCTCTTTCTACACTCCTTTTGCCTCTTTCTCCACCCCTCTTCCCTCTTTCTTCACCCCTGTTGCCTCTTTCTGCACCTCTGTTCCTTCTTTCTGCACTTCTTTTGTTTCTTGCTGCACATCTCTTGCTTCTTTCTGCACCCCAAGTGCCTCTTTCTGCACCCCTCTTCCCTCTTTTTGCACCCCTCTTGCCTCTTTCTGCACCTCTGTTGCTTGTTTCTGCACTCCTTTTGCTTTTTTCTGCACTCCTCGTGCCTCTTTCACATCCCTCTTCCCTCTTCATGCACCCCACGTGCCTCTTTCTGCACCCCTCTTCCCTCTTTTTGTACCCCTCTTGCCTCTTTCTGTACCTCTGTTGCTTCTTTCTGTACCCCTCGTGCCTCTTTCTGCACCCCTCATCCCTCTTTCTGCACTCCTCTTGCCTCTTTCTGCACCCCTCTTTCCTCTTTCTGCACCCCTCCTGCCTCTTTCTGCACCTCTGTTCCTTCTTTCTGCACTCCTCTTGCCTCTTTCTGCACCCCTCTTCCCTCTTTCTGCACCCCTCCTGCCTCTTTCTGCACCTCTGTTCCTCCTTTCTGCATTTTATTTGTTTCTTTCTGTACCTCTCTTGCTTCTTTGTGTACCCCTCTTGCCTCTTTCTCCACCCCTCTTCCCCCTTTCTGCATCGCTGTTGCTTCTTTCTGTACTTCTCTTGTCTCTTTCTCCATGCCTCTTCCATGTTTCTGCACCTCTGTTGCTTCTTTCTGCACCTCTCTTGCTTCTTTCTGCACCCCTCGTGACTCTTTCACACCCCTCTTTCCGCACCCCTCTTGCCTCTTTCTGCACCTCTGTTCCTTCTTTCTGCACTTCTTTTGTTGCTTTCTGCAGCTCTCACTTCTTTCTGCACCCCTTTTGGCTCTTTCTGCACCCTTCTTCCCTCTTTCTGCACCCCTCTTGCCTCTTTCTGCACCTCTCTTCCTTCTTTCTGCACTTTTTCTGTTTCTTTCTGCAGCTCTCTTGCTTCTTTCTGCACCCCCTTGCCTCTTTCTCCACCCATCCACCCTCTTTCTGCCCCCCTGTTGCCTCTTTCTGCACCTCTGTTCTTTCTTTCTGCACTTCTTTTGTTTCTTTCTGCACATCTCTTGCTTCTTTCTGCACTCCAAGTGCCTCTTTCTGCACCCCTCTTCCTCTTTTTGCACCCCTCTTGCCTCTTTCTGCACCTCTGTTGCTTCTTTCTGCACTCCTTTTGCTTCTTTCTGCACACCTCGTGCCTCTTTCACACCCCTCTTCCCTCTTCGTGCACCCCACGTGCCTCTTTCTGCACCCCTCTTCCCTCTTTTTGTACCCCTCTACCCTCTTTCTGCACCTCTGTTGCTTCTTTCTGCACTCCTCTTGCTTCTTTTTGTACTCCTCGTGCCTCTTTCACACCCCTCTTCCCTCTACGTGCACCCCTATTGCCTCTTTCTGCACCTCTGTTCCTTCTTTCTGCACTTCTTTTCTTTCTTTCTGCACCTCTCGCTTCTTTCTGCACCCCTTTTGCCTCTTTCTACACCCCTCTTGCCTCTTTACGCACCTCTGGTCCTTCTTTCTGCACTTCTTTTGTTTCTTTCTGCAGCTCTCTTGATTCTTTCTGCACCCCCTTGCCTCTTTCTCCACCCCTGTTGCCTCCTTCTGCACCTCTGTTCCTTCTTTCTGCACTTCTTTTGTTTCTTGCTGCACATCTCTTCTTTCTGCACCCCTCGTGCCTCTTTCTGCACCCCTCTTCCCTCTTTTTGCACCCTCTTGCCTCTTTCTGCACCTCTGTTGCTTCTTTCTGCACTCCTTTTGCTTCTTTCTGCACCTCTCTTGCTTCTTTCTGCACCACTCGTGCTTCTTTCTGCACCCTGCTTCCTTCTTTCTGCATCCCTCTTGCCTCTTTCTGCACCTCTATTCCTTCTTTATGCACTACTCTTGCTTCTTTCTGCACCTCTCTTGCTTCTTTCTGCACCACTCGTGCTTCTTTCTACACCTCTGTTGCTTCTTTCAGCAATTCTCTTGCCTCTTTCTGTACTTCTCTGGCTTGTTTCTGCACCTCTCTTGCGTCTTTCTGTACCTCTGTTGCCTCTTTCTGCACTTCACTTGCTTCTTTCTGCACCTCTCTTGTCTCTTTAAGCACCTCTGTTGCTTCTTTCTGCACTTCTCTTGCCTCTTTCTGCACCTCTGACTTAGAGATAGTTTTAATCCCCCTGCCCTATTATGTACTAGGGCCTTACAGGGGAGGTCATGCCAATCACAGGGGTACCCCAACCCATAGTGTACCCTAGTGTATATAGGTGTTTTCACTGTATTCTAAGTGTCTTTCAGCATAGCACTGGCTCCGGGCCTGGTTAGTCAGAGTCAGTTACCACCAGTACCAGTCAGCAAAAAGTTGGGGGCACAGGATGACTTTGCAACAAGGCCTCTTTCTGCACCTCTGTTGGTTCTTTCTGCATATCTCTTGCTTCTTTCTGCACCTTTCTTCGTCTTTCTGGACTTCTGTTGCCTCTTTCTGCATTTCTCTTGCTTCTTTCTGTGCCTTTCTTCCTCTTTCTGCACATGTCCTCCCTCTGTAGGCATAGTTAGAAATTAGCATTTAAAAAAACCTTTGAAATTCACTGAAAAACCATAGGTTTCAGGGACGTTATAGTTAGAAATTAGCATTTAAAAAACCTTTGAAATTCACTGCAAAAACCACAGGTTTCAAGGACGTTATAGTTAGTTGGACATTTCACTCGTACAAAACTAGAGAAATTCGCCTGTTATAGTTAGTTGAGCTAAGTATAACTCGCGCCCCTGCAATGCACTGCTGATGACATCACATATTACATCACTCATGACATGGTCAATGACATCACTGATGACATCACTGATGACATCTCAAATGACATCACTGATGACATCATCCACGTGATAATCTGATGAACCTCCTCACACCCTAATATAACCTTTGATACACCCACTCTAAAATACAGACTACCATCCTCAAAACCATAGACACACCAATACCAATTACTACATACCCACTCACTGATTTCTAGGTCTACACACACATCCACTCACTCACCCATACAGTCACTCATACATGCAGTCACTCATCAATACAGCCACTGTTGCGGGGATTTTGTTCATACACAGAACTATGCACAAGAAAACAGGACCTCAGTAAATAGGGGTGTACCTCCTATCACCTTAGTACCCAAAATCCCAACCGACTAGCAATAGTGTCTCATTCGGTCTCCTACAAATATCAAGAAGCTACGAATGTTTAGACAACCCAGAACACGAGCACTCCCGACTCACCTCAGAGTCGCGGGAACAAGACACTCTTTCACTCTCATGTACTTGTCCACAATAAAACTAATCAGAGTCACTAAATAAGTTCAAAATGTTTATTTTGACTATAGTGATCCATGATACAGTATGCAAGCCACAACTAGCAGCAAAATGCATAAAGCAAGAATCATTAGCATTGTTACAATACCATAGAATATAAAAGGAGTCGTCATTTTATAAAGACTGTGAAAAGGCTAAATAATTGGGCCTAATCACCCTCCCCAAGGCAGTAAGAAGTTATTTTATATAACAGAAGATCTCTAGGCGTTATTAGCAGACCCCTACCTGAAAGCCTAAACCCGAGGGTTTACATCATAGGAACAGCAGTGCTCAGCTCCATGGAACGGCTTTCTTCGAGTGTGTTTCAAAAACATGCAACAACATTATATCAAAGCATGATTCTTCCGCATTGCAGCTGTTGGTTACATGTTTTGTCTCGGTAATAGGGACTGACCAGAACAGAATAACAAGAGACATTGTTGACCGACCTTGCACATTATGTTCAGACAGAATTGAAGGGAAGGCTGAGAACGTGAAAAACAATCTGTTATCATGTACAGGGCAGAGGCAAAGTGTTGCGAAAACAAACGCTTAGCAGAGGCGTGCGCAAAAGCAGCAGCATAGGGCAAGCAAAACTCATGCTAACTTAGCAATGTCGATAATGTGTCTTAGGGCCATATAACCCCATATAACACCCTCCCCCTGGTAAGTCAGTAGGACATAGACAGAAGAACAAAAACAGAGTTCGAAAGTCAGGCATTGTTTAAAATATTGGTATGGGACTTTTTTTTTTTTTTTTTTAAACCAAATCGGAGAAAAGAAAAGGGGAAAGTTCGAAGAAAAATAAATAAAATAACAGCACTTCGAGCTTGAAAAAAGAGTCTGTATGCCAGACAGTGGAGCAGAGACGAACCAAGTAGTCAATCCATGAAGGTTTGGGTGCAAAGGAATGCAATTCCTTCCAATAGCTCATCATTGTCATTGGTGGGAAAAAGGGAAGATATCCAATTAAGAAAGTCGAAGGAACAATCATGTTTCTCACAAACAGGAGCATCCAAAAACAGAAAAGGCAAACTTGCGTGATATTCAATGAAACTTCATTGTAGGAAAGTCTGCGCAGCCGCACAGATATCCCATTGATCCAAGATTCCAAGTAAAGCTGCACGTGTCATTGGACCATCCACAGAACAAGCCACGTCATGAGCCTCTAAGGGACCCATCAACCGGCTGAAATCAGGGATTGGACACCACGTGTTTGATGAGCAAAGTTCCATCGCCCAGGAGAAATGACACCGTTTGCAATGAAGCACTGGTTGCACGCAAGTAAAGTAGGCAAAGCGGAATGTCAAGTTGTAACTGACGCCAAGCGTTGCTAAAGGCAAGCATCCAAAAGCCTCATACAGGCGATGATGGTACAGATGAAGCTGGTCCGGCCTGTGCAGAGCCACAAAGTGAGCAGCCATTATGAAACACAAGAAGGAGAAGCAGGACACCAGCTGCGAGCGCCAATATTAAGGGGAACCCTCCAAAGACGCTGGAAAATATAGAATGAATAAAAGCCGGAATTACCCCGAATATAGTTTGAAAGGAAGAGACCAGGCCAGATCCCACACATTTAAAAAAATGGGCAAGGCCTGTTGTATCAGAAACATTAAATATTTGGTGAATTAATTCCCCAAAATGAAGTGGGAGGTTAGTGTTAAGAAGCGACTGTATCTCACTCAAGGTCCGAGCCACCTGCAGTCTGAATGTTTCACGGGCGGAAGTGAGGGCCACCTCCTGTTGGAATAAAAGGGCTTTGAGCCTGCTCAACTTGTTGAACTCTGTTTTCAAAGTCGGAATGGAAGGCCAAAGGGAAGAATCTAAACTCCCATGTGGGGGCGGGAATAGGACATTGCCACAGCAAGTTACGCGCTGGGAAACAGTTACCAAGTATGGGACACCCGCCCGCAAACCACAGCAGTCTTGATTGTTTCAAATGAGATAGCTGCCGTTAGTAAGCAATGTAAAGACAGGCGTGATGGATGGTACTGGGGTCCCTTTCAAAAAGCAAGCTAGATTGGGCGCTGACACGTTACACTCACCGTGCAACTTAAAGTGTTTGCACACAAGAGAGTGACCCAGTACTGAATCACACTCCTCCCCTGTGAGGAAAACTTCTTTATCCTCCCTCAAACACCGATAAGCAAAGGGCAGGACCCATAATTCATGCAGAAAAGCAGTGCCAAGCGGTTCAAAGCGGCCAACAGGAAAGTGTTGCATACATGATTTAAATTGAAAAAGTGAAAAGGGCAAAGTGATAACGCAATGAATTAACCAAACAGCAGAGTCCGTTTCCGCTACAGAGAATGGTGAAGGCTCCAATTGTTCAATATGTAAACAGCGTATATTCAGCATCTTTCATGGACATAAACTTCTGTTTATCAGTCAGGTTAAAAGGCAAAAATAAAGCACTGGCATTCAAATAATCCCAAGGCACTTTACCCATTTTCAGTGTCTGCAACATCCAAGCAAATTGCATGACCGACCTTAACTGATTCTGACCATGATATAACACAGAAACATCACTTTGCACAATATCTATTACAGAAGAAACAATATTGTCTAATGTATAAATGCGTGAAGAAAGCGTATTAATGCTGTTGTCTACTACAGCAAGGACTTTTTCCAAGTTTGCCTGGTCAATTTGATGCAGACGGAAGGCGGCTTCCATCTGTGAAATTTTCCAAATTTCATTATAAGAGGCATAAAGAAATCGCTGGCCCTTGGATTACGTGGGCCTCGGAGAAAATCAGCCAAATCTATATCGTTTGATAGGATTGAAAAGTGCTGTTTGACAGATGCAAAGGTAGAGTGTTCCAGCCACTGCTGGCACAATTTACCTACCGAGTATGTAGTCACAGAATGATGAGGTGGATAGCGAGGATCAGGCTTAGTCTGAAAGAAACCAGGTGTAACATTATAGAAACGCAACTGGCATGCATTAGCATTAGATTGCCACAACAACCATCCCAATGGATCAATTTCAGAAACATTAAAGGAGGCATTTTGAAGGAGAGCCTGCAAAGCCTCCATGGTGTAGTTATTATGTAACCGCCAATCATTATATTCAGCTAATGACGGAATTGAGGGGTATTTAGGTTTTTGACAGTTGAAAGGCCATAACAGGATGTTTGGTAAATGGTGTCATTTAAAAACAGCAATTGAGTCGGGATCAGGCAGGCACGATGTAATGCCTCAGTGCCCTGAACCTGCCATGGCTTTGTGCCCCAGATTGATTTTAAATCTATAGTCTGTTTCCAATGGTCATAACCGTGTGCGGCCAACTGCGTTCTAAACGAATTGGCATAGATTAGTTTAGTGTGGGATAACAGGTACTTCGATGTAGGGGATCTTTGAAGCCTAAAATAATAGGATTCAGGATTGGTCATATCATAGTTAGTAAAATAGGTGAACTTATCCCTAAGCATTTTAGAACTCCCCTGTGTGGGAGTTGGACAATGTTCCCATTGGGTAAAATTAAAAACAGGTCTTATGGTGATCGATTTGTGTAAAAAATGATGCCCATAATGTTGATGGCAAAAAAGATCACCATAATTGGCAGAATTTAAATACAAATCTTCAGCATCAAAGGCAGCATAATATTTTAAATCTGAAAACAATGCATGAACGGCCTGCACATCCCAATCATCCGAATGTATGTCCCGTGTCACCACATCTCCTAATGACGCGCGAAATACGTACGGGACTCTAAGGACCTCTGTCGGGCCATGGATTTCATAAGCCACTTTGTCCCAAATGATGCCATCATGAACAGGAAAAGCTGAAATATTCACAAAAGATTTATCACGTTTCATGATATGGGACGATGTGTGAGAAGCCAAAGTTCCATCGACCATTTTCACTGCAGAGCGTTCAGGGAGATAATGGCCATTTATAAGCAAAAAGAACACTGTCACAAATCCAATTGACATGAAAAGAAATATCAGGATAAGCACCAACCAAATGTAGGTCCATGGGGGAACGAAGTATGTCTTTTTGAACCAGGAGTAAAAGATACGCAACTTAGACTTAGGTACATCAGGCAAACTGGATGATGAGGAGGACGAGACAAAAGAAAGGTGTGCCGGACCCCCTTCACAGGCACTCACTGGACTTGGAAGCAAAGGTGAAAGCGTTAAATCCTCCAGTCGTAAACTTGGGCTAGATGGTATCACTCCCACGGAATCAGTAGCCGGAAAAGGACACACAAGATTCATCGCAGAAGACGATTGTCATATAGGCTGAAGATCAATTACAGTGTCCATCAAATGATCAGACATCCGTGTGGCAGCAGATGATGACAAAGTTAATGGTGCTAAGGATATTGCATTGCACGAAACTGCAGGTGTCACACTATTCAGAATCGGCCACACGGTATAACTTGACATTGTCCACTGAGATGTATCTGTTGTCTTTGCGACCTGGCAATGGTGGTAGAATGACAGTACGAGTACCCTTCAGTCCAAGTACAGAAACCGGAGCATGATAAGAGGGACCAAATTCTTTTTTGTTTTCAATCTTCTCCCGCACTAGATCTCCAACTTTAGGAAGCCAACCGGTAACAGGAATCAGTTGTGCATCAGCAGGCGAAGATGGTAAATGCTCAGTTGCCAGAGTATCACAGGACTTTTGTAGATCCGGTAACATAGCAGAATGATTATCTATGTCAAACTTAGAGGCAGCCGCCACAATGTCCAGACCATCAAGGTCAGGAACAAACATGTGAAAGCCAAAGAGCATTTTGTAAGGGGTCCGCCCACCCAGAGATCTTCTAGGGAGATTATTTAATGCACGTTGGACCCCATACAAGTGGGACAGCCAGTCCCTGCCAGTACCTAAGACTCTAGCTGTCAAGGATTGCTTTAAGTCACGGTTCATTCGCTCCACAACTGAATTGCCCTCAGACCTGTATGGAGACGAAAACTGCACCTGTACCCCCAACAACTTCATTGCATCCTTGTAAGCCTTAGAGGCAAATGCTGGACCTTGGTCAGAATGGAAGGTACCACAGGCAAACATCCCGACAAAGACACGCAAATCCCTGATGACATTTCGAGTGTCAGCACTACGTTGTGGCCATACCCACAGGAATCGAGTGCACGAATCAACTGCAACCAAGATATACTTGTATGAGGTATCAGAAGAAAAAGGACTGCAGTGATCAAGATAGACACAGCCAAAAGGTCTATTAGAAATACACAGCTGTGTTTGTGGCGGACGTGGGACTGTAGAAGGCTTGATTTGTTGACAAACATCACAGCAAAGAACATAGTTGCGAGTCTGTTTATATAAACCACGCCACCAGTAACGTTGCTGAAGAATAGAGACTGTTGCCGACACACCGGCATGTGCCGAAGCAATGCCTTCATGTGCAGCTTGGATCAAAGCTTGTCTGCGGTCAGAGTTGGGAATCAGCCGATCCCCAACAGAAGGAATGGTAGCATAAGAAACCTGTTCGGGAGTTACATGATAAGAGTATTTAGAAGGGAAACCCGCAGGATAATTACCTCCCTCCCTAGTTGCAGCAACCGCTGCCAGAATTTCATTATCAACCTTAGTCATAGATCTTGTAACTGCTGCTACGGAACACGTGGCTACTGCAGACTTGGCCGCTTCATCAGCCAGAGAATTACCAAGAGCGTGTGTTCCGATACGCTGGTGGCCAAGAGTGTGAATAACATGTGTGAGAGGCAGACGTTGTTTAAGATCTGCGACTCAAACCCAAAGCTTTTTATGCTTAATTGCGCTGCCCCTAGAATCGCGGTAATCATTTTGAGACCAAAAGAATAAGTTGTCATTGAACGACTGGACACAATAGTAAGAATCGCACACAATAAGAGTATTCACAAGAGGATCAGCAAACTCTAGAGCTAGAACAAGAGCACGCAGCTCAGCCAGTTGCGCCGTGCAGTCTCCTAGTGCCTGTTTGTGCACAATGGATGACACAAACTCTCCATCTTCAATGGAGCCAGCCACAATAGCACAAGCCGCTGAATAAGCATGTTTGGAACCCGTGGCCGGTTGCGCCGAGCCATCGGTACAAATGATGCATTTGTATTCACACAAAGGAAGAAGCGACAAAGGAGGAGGATGAACAAATTCATACTGCAAAAACTCCTGAGTCTGAAGAGCTGGATCAAAGACAAATGTGACATCCGAAGACGTCAAAGAAGTAGCCCACTGAATCCAACGTGGGTGCAATGCTTTAGAGTTAGGCACACTAGCTTTAGTCACCGCTTCCAAAGCAGGGAAGGGAGTGACCATAAGAATGCGTTTGCCCTGCGCCAGTGAGCGTTCCTTTAGAATCGCCATCTGCACTGCTGTTAAGATTTTTTCTACAGAGGAAAAACGCATTTCAGCCGCAGTGTACAAGTGTGATTTGTATGCACAAGGTACTGTGTCACCTTCATTGAACGTTAAGTTCGTGAAACCCACGGCGCCAGAAAGGATACGTATTACCAGGTTGGTGGTGTTATCACGAGTCATTAAGAAGTTAGTCGCAAGCAAATCCGCCTGCAAAGACTGCAGAACGGAAGTATTCTCCGGAAGCCAGCTGGCAGAAGAGAACTTAGGTTGTATCAACGCATAAAGCGGTTTGATACGCTGGGCATAATCGGGAATGTAAGTCCTCCCGAAGATCAAAAAACCCAGCAGGGACTGTAACTTTTTCAAAGAAGAAGGTGGTTGCAAATGTGCACATTTCTCTGGGAAGTGAGGTGCTAGACCCTTTCCCTCATTATTGAGCTCGTAGCCCAAAAAGAGCACTGCCAGATGGGCAATGTGTGACTTTGCAAAATTAATTTTGTAACCGTAGTCAGCAAAAGACAATATTATGTGGTCGACTCGGTCAAGATGTGGGGCGAGGTCATCGTCAGTCAAATAGATGTCATCAACATACAACAAGGCCTCAGGGTCAATGTCATGCAACAAAGACACAATGCGTGCCGCAAAAGCACCCGGGCTATTCTTGTAGCTCATTGGCAATCTTGTGAATTTTTTCTGATCTCCGACAGCACTGAATGCTGTCAGGTCACCACTCGCACGGTCTAGATTGTGACTGTAGAAACCATTGGAAATGTCAAGTGTTGTTTTGTATTTTTTACGAACAATATTATTCACCAGCGCTGAACCGTGTGTGTTTTGCACCGCAAAGGTGCGGCAATGGCTGTTCAAATTTCTATAATCCAATACAATCCGAAAAGTACCATCAGGTTTAGGGACAGTAAAGAGAGGATTATTCATAGGTGATACACATGACTCAATGACCCCCTGATACTCTAATTGTCTTAGAATGTCACAAAACAAAGCTTTCACTTCACGTTTGATGGGATATTGAGGTTGAGGTTGTGGCATAGAGCGCAATGGTATCTCATGAGCCGGCGAATCAACGTCCCAACCCACCTGATTGCGATACACCGCTGGGGCTAAGGCCAAAGCCCATTCCTCCGCAAAAGCCTGCGCTTGTCCCTCAGGGACACAACGTGAAAAACTCGGAAGTATCACATCTTCCCCCCGAGAAGCGGAAAACACAAAGGGAGGAGGCCAATCCTTCTCCGCCAATAAAATGTCATATGTAGCGGTTAGATTCTCCAAGAACACTACATTAATGGGACGCAGTATATCACCTTCAATTTGGAAAAGGACTTCATGTAGTCTATCCGGGGGGCAACCCGGGTATCTGCAGTCTCAATGGTAACAAATGTGTCAGTTGCTGTCACATCCAGACGGGGACGTAGAGCCTCCCTGACTATGGTAACTTCTGCCGCGCTGTCGAGCAGAGTCACCGCCCAAGTCTGATCCAGGAGTCGCGTCCTCACCGTCTGTGGCATATCTCGCTGTTAAAGCGGCAACCTTTTTCTTTTGAAAAGGAGGACGGGTTCGTGCGGAATCACCCTGCTTGTCCTTGACTTCAAACTGTCGAGGCTGTTCACGAAGTTGTGACGCAGGTTGACTTGTACCCCGATCCTGGCGATCCCCTCCACCGACTTGTGAGCCTGATGTTTCCTGCAAAGAACGAGGAGAACGCTGGTCAGGAACCTGAAATCTTTCAGGAGACTTAATTTTAGCGTGATCGCGCAAGTCATAAGTACGTTCAGATGCATCAGGGGCCGGTGAACCCTGCTTCTGTTGTTGGGAACCCTGTTTCTTATTTCTTTGCCAATTCTTTTTAGGAAAGAAAGGGCGCCCATCCTTGAGACTGCGTTTGTATTTGAGACGTAGGCTTATTTCCCAGACTATTGCGGCCTATGGTTTTGTAAGCCTTTGCAATAATCTTTGGCAATTCTCGTGGTCTGTCAGGCTCCGTGACTGCCTCTAAGCGGTTTGCTACTTGAAAGCTAACGGCATCGCCCTTGACATTCGCAAGGATCATATCAGCAACCACGTCGAACACTCCCACCAGTCTCATTCCCAGCTCAACAGCCGCTTCTGCACCGTGTTCATCTTGAACGCGTTTAATCACAGAGGGGAGTACGGTCATGGAGGGGGTGCCGAAACACATAGAATATACAGCTGCAAACACCCTGCCCCAGGTGTTACAATCAGCCAATTCGGGAACTAAGTCTTTGGGTAAACTAATAGTTAAGATCCTGTGTTTATCCACAGGAGTGGTATTAGGAAAGACAGCTTCTATCTGTCCAAATTTCTCGGCAAGCCAATAAGGCAATTCATCCTTATTCTGTGGGCGCTTGCCCATGACAGAATTAACAATAACGGGACTGATGGTTACGCCACCAGGACCCGCAGGTTGTACCGCAGTGCCAGGGGGTCCCACCTGGACGGTGCGTGTTACGTACTGTATTACAGCTCTATAGACACGTACTAACGATGTATGTAGGACGCGGAGCTCTGCAAGTGTAGCAATTGTAAAAGCATGTGGGTGTGGGGTAAACCCAGCCAAAACAGGCCATGTGGCCCCATCTATAGATAAAGGTCCTAAACGGACCACCGTTAATGGGTGAGGAAGGGCGCCATTAAACCAAATACGGTGTTGCCAAGCTGTAAGCGGAATCTCAAGCGTTCTATAAGGCTGATATTGCTGAGGAACGGCAGTGGCAGTATACGTGTGAAACAAATCATCAGTGCCATCCACCGCCGGAAAGGTGACCCAAGAGTAAAAAACTTCAAATTGGTGAGCCGGATCGGCTTCCACCACAAAAATAAGCACGGCCCCAGCATCAGGGACCGCATAATGAGTCAAGTGCGCCCTCAGCGCGGCTCTGCTATGAGCCGGAATATCAACTACAGCCATTATAGAGAAGACAGCAGAACAACTTAAAGAGTGGCAGCGCAAACACGGGTTATAAGAAAAGATATACCTTTTAAAACTTCAAGCTTCAATAAACCTATAAAAACGTCAATATAGGAGGCTACTCCGTCACAGCTGTCTCCAGAAACAGAAGTGAGGGTATTGTGGACCAGCACGATCACTACTCAAGGGTCTCGCAGATAAGAACCAGACCAAGCGTTGGCGGCGCCATGTTGCGGGGATTCTGCTCATACACAGAACTATGCACAAGAAAACAGGACCTCAGTAAATAGGGGTGTACCTCCTATCACCTTAGTACCCAAAATCCCAACCAACTAGCAATAGTGTCTCATTCGGTCTCCTACAAATATCAAGAAGCTACGAATGTTTAGACAACCCAGAACACGAGCACTCCCGACTCACCTCAGAGTCGCGGGAACAAGACACTCTTTCACTCTCATGTACTTGTCCACAATAAAAATAATCAGAGTCACTAAATAAGTTCAAAATGTTTATTTTGACTATAGTGATCCATGATACAGTATGCAAACCACAACTAGCAGCAAAATGCATAAAGCAAGAATCATTAGCATTGTTACAATACCATAGAATATAAAAGGAGTCGTCATTTTATAAAGACTGTGAAAAGGCTAAATAATTGGGCCTAATCACCCTCCCCAAGCCAGTAAGAAGCTATTTTATATAACAGAAGATCTCTAGGCGTTATTAGCAGACCCCTACCTGAAAGCCTAAACCCAAGGGTTTACATCATAGGAACAGCAGCGCTCAGCTCCATGGAACGGCTTTCTTCGAGTGTGTTTCAAAAACATGCAACAACGTTATATCAAAGCACGATTCTTCTGCATTGCAGCTGTTGGTTACATGTTTTGTCTAGGTAATAGGGACTGACCAGACCAGAATAACAAGAGACATTGTTGACCGACCTTGCACATTATGTTCAGACAGAATTGAAGGGAAGGCTGAGAACGTGAAAAACAATCTCTTATCATGTACAGGGCAGAGGCAAAGTGTCGCAAAAACAAACGCTTAGCAGAGGCGTGCGCAAAAGCAGCAGCATAGGGCAAGCAAAACTCATGCTAACTTAGCAATGTCGACAATGTGTCTTAGGGCCATATAACCCCATATAACACCACTATCATATGCACTCATACACCTATACAGACACTCACACACCGCCACTCACCCATAGAGTTGCTTACACAGCTAGTCAGTCATGCAAAGAATCAATCACACTCCCATTTACTCACATATACAGTTATATACACACCCTCACATATTCTACAGATACTAACACAATCTTACTCTCTTATACAATCACTGACACAAGCACACACTCATCCACACAGCCACTCTCACAATCACTCACTCACAAATATAGTCATTTATATACTCCAACTCTCACATATACTGCCTTTCACATGTGTAGTTACTCACACATGTACCACTGAGACATCCATTCACTAACCAACATACCCATACACACACTCACCCACCCATACAGCCCCTCACAGACGCACTCTTGAACCCATACACCCAGTGAATCACCCACTCACACATCCATGCAGGGAGTCACACTCCCCCCACCCACCCACACAGACACTCAGGCACCCATACAGATACTCAGACAACCAATCAATAACCCATATAGACACTCATGTAGCTACTCACCAACCCATGCAGCCGCTTAAACACCAACAGACAGACTGATACAGAAATTCACACAGTTTAGTAAGTAAGTAAGTAAGTAAAAGTTTATAAAGCGCTCGAATGCCGAGGCGTCTTGGCGCTGGAGAGGGCAAAGGAGAAGACGTGAAGCCCTGAAAGTCAGATCGTTACTAAGTGGGAAAGAGCCAGGTTTTCAGTAGGCCCCGGAATTTTGACCAAACTGGCTGGGATCTGATGTGTGGAGGCAGCTTGTTCCAGAGTTTGGGAGCTAGATAAGAGAGGCATCTACCTCTCCATTTAGCTTTCTTAATTTTAGGGACATTTACCAGTGCCTGATTGGCTGATCTTAGTGAGCGTCTAGGGGTGTACCATTGGAATAATTTATGGTATTCCGTTGGACTGCCTCCATACAAGGTTTTGTGAATCAGACACAGTGCCTTGAATTCTATGCGCTCTTTGACTGGAAGCCAGTGAAGGTTCCTGATGGCCCCCGATATGCGATTGAATTTAGGGATATTCAATAAGGTACGGGCTGCCGCAATCTGCAGAGATTGCAGTTTTGTTAATTGCCGTTTATCAACCCCAAGGTAGAGGGCATTGCATTAGTCAATCCGGGACAACACAAGTGCTAACACAATGGTTTTCCTCAATTCCATTGGAAGAAACGGTAGGATCTTTCGCAGTATCTTTAGTGTGAAGTAGCAGGCTGAAGTGACCTTTTTAATTTGACCTGAGAAGCTGAGCTGTGTGTCACAAACAACGCCCAGGTTTCTTACTTTGACCGCTGGTGTAGGACAGGCTCCTGCTGTTGCCGGCCACCATGCAGAGTTCCAGATGGGTGAGCCATTACCAAGCTCCATGACTTCAGTCTTCTGCTCATGGGTTAGCCACTAACCCATGCATTCAGTAAGACACGTTTAATCACTCACTTATACAGTCAGTCACGCACCTACTAAATCATCCATTCAGACACTCATACACCCACTCATTCTTCAATACACCTTGGCCTATATATATATAAAACATATTTAAACTTTACAGAAACACACAGTCACTGGATGATGTCATCAGTGAAGTCATCAGTGATGTCATTTGAGATGTCATCAGTGATGTCATGAGTGATGTCACTGACCATGTCATGAGTGATGTAATATGTGATGTCATCAGCAGTGCATTGCGGGGGCGCGAGTTATACATAGCTCAACTAACTATAATGGCCGAATTTCTCTGGTTTTGTACGAGTGAAATGTCCAACTAACTATAGCGTCCCTGAAACCTGTTTTTTTCAGTGAATATATATATATATTTCTTTCTTCTCATCTATAATTTCATATCAAATGTTACAGTGATATAATGTCATAGAAGATGTCATGAGTGATGTAATATGTGAGGTAATTAGCAGAGCATGGTGAGGACGCGAGTTATAGTTACCTTAGGATATGAGTTATAGTTACTTAAGATAACTATAACTGGTGAATTTCTGTGGTTTTTAGAGTTTAAAACGTTACAGTGTTACTAAACATTTCATCTAACTATAATGTTACTTTAACCTTTGTTTTTTTCAGTGAATTTCTATGCTTTTTTTTACCATAAGGTAATATTTTATTACCATACGTAAAGCCAACCTCCCACAAGGCCCTGCAGACAACTCCTCGTAGGCAGCAAACCCTGTGCTGCGCCTTTGGCTGCACACAGTGGTGGGTTTGCCACACGGCCTGGCCTGAAGTCAAGCTCTGCATTAAGACCCCGTGGCCAACACCCACAGGCAGGCAAATCTTCCCCTCCTTCCTCCACACCCACCACCCAACTCCCACCCCCATATAACACCATGTATATAAAGCAGATCTATCATCTTTTTCCCAAAATTTCCAATAACTTTAATCAAATCTATATTTCAATAATGACTTAAAAATATTTTTAAAAGTTTTATTAAACTACATATCTGTGACTCTTTCTTTTTACATAGTTTATATTAGTACATTTTTGGGGTGAAAAATAAAGTCAGAGATATATTATTTTTTCTTTAAGAAAAAACGTAGAACAAATACATATCTGTTCTACTTTTACACAGTTTACACTCCAAAAAACGCAGTGAAAATATAATCACATAAACAACTTTTATGTGATACATGTTTAACACACTTAATTCAACCAACCCCTGGGTGGCGCTCCAATCCAAGTTATAGAACCAAAGCTACAGCCTGAGAAAGGCTTTAGAAAAATATGGAAAGTTCACCTGGGGTCAGGGTTTCAATGATCCAGGAGACTTATTTTTTTTCTAGTGTTGCTGGAGGCCTGCAGATTTCCCTACAGTCCCCAACATTAAAAACATTTTTTGGTGATGACCCTGCCCCTTCTCGGGACATGACCAAAAACAAAATATATGAACATAGCCCTTCCATGGGCATTATGGGGCACTCCATGAAGGAGCACTGAATAAATAATGAGTGGCTGTGGCCGCTCATTTATTATTCACTTTTTGATTTATTTTACCTTTTTATCTGGGTGGCGTGGTCCCACCCGGGACACCTACTGTTTTTTTCTTCAATAGGAGGCCCGGGGGCAGGCCCAGGACCCTTTAGGCCCCACCGGCTCCCTGCAAGCGGCCCTATTAGGCCAAGCATGGGGCCAGCCTTCTGTTTTATTCTAGGGGTGCCCTGGTTCTCACCCCAGACCATTATTATTTTTGGGGGCTGCCAGGGGAGTCCCAGTGAACGTTCCGCCCTGCCTGCTCACTGCTCCTGCAGGAGCCAGCATTGTCATTATTTAGAAATGTTATAGTGGCATGCCTCGGTGTCCACCTGGGGCATGCCACAACTAGTTCCCCTGTTGGGGGCTGCAGGGGGAGGCCTAGGCCCCTCGCAGGCATGCTGGCTCCCTGCTTTTGTTTAAGTGCGTGCCCCAGTGTCCACTCGGAGTATGCCACACCAAGTCCCCTTTTTTTTAAAGTGGGGTATTCTGTGCTCACTGGTGCATCCCACAGCACATTCCTCTTTGGGGGCTGTGGCTGGAGTCCAAAGGCCTCCGCAGCCCAACCAGCAACCTTGCTTGCATCCATCACGGGTGCAGTGGGAACCGGCATTGCTCCAACCCCTCGGGAGCAGTTTTCTTTTGCTCTCAAAGCATTTCACTGCACAAGACTGCAGGCAGGGAAATGCTTTGTTCTCCCTGCGGGTAGGAGCATCTTTGTGCTCCCGCCCAGTGGGAGAACTGTAGAACTTTCCCTGTTCGCGCTCGTAGGCAGGAAAACAGACAGTGTCCTGGTGGTTAGAAGTACCAGGACACTGCCACTGAGCCAGTCCCGGGGGATGGGTCCCCTGGTCCATTGTATGGCTCATGGAGGGGGGCTGCATGGCCTCTCCCTGCTTTATTTGAAAGATGGCTCCAGGGGGTGGGGTCCCCAAAGCCTCTTCTAGCTCAGGGAGGTGGGCTGCAAGCTCCCCTCCCTTTATGCAATTATCAGCCCCGGGGGATGGGGTCCCTGGGGTCCGGTGGAGGCTTGGGGAGGTGGGCGGTGCACCCCCCTTCTCTGTAGGATACCAGCCCTGGGGAATAGGGTCCCCAGGGACTCATGGAGGCTTGGGGAGGGGGGTGGCATGCCCTCTCCCCCTTAAATAAATGCTGCACCTTCCCCCTGGCACTGGCCCACATGGGCGGGGGTTGAAACATGCTTTAAAAAAAGTGCTGCAAATATGTGGATCCTCTACAAATTCAGGGCGGGAACTCTATGGGGTTGAGGTGGTGGCAGCTAATCAGATCTCAGTTTGAGCTCTGTCAGCCCCACGGATCCTCCGCGGTGTGATATATACAATATTTTTAACTTAATTTCTCCACAACACTGAACAGATTTACACCAAAACACAAAAAGCACTCTTTCTGGACAAAGATCTAGCATTCTGCCAAATTTGATGCAAATCCGTTCAGCGGTTTAGGCTGTAGCCGTGTCTAAAGTTCCTATGGAAAAATGAATAAAGAATAAGCTTTTTGGGACCCCCTTCTTTTTCAGGGCTCCCACATGATGGATCATCCCAAAACCTTCCTTGTGCAAACTAGTCAAAAAGTAGCAATTTTTCAGAAAGTTTAGTGGAGATTCGTCAAAATTATTAGCAACACAAAAAATGCATTTCCTATGGAAACACAACCCTAACTATAGCTACCCAGTGGCGACTGCCACTTGGTAATATAACGATATATATTTTTCTAAATGGGTTTGGACTACACATGGAGAGGACTATGTACTTTTTTACCGCACCCTTGATCTACTCTGTGCCTGGAAATATAGGGGCAACAGAGAACAGCGTTTGATGTGGCATAAATTTTGATATTTAATTGAAATTTATGTACTTTTATGTTCTTTCGATTGTTGAGTTAATTGAATTGGGGAGTCAGAGGAATCCATGCTGGTTTTATTTCATTACTGTTTTGTGAAAATCTAATGAATGGTCATCTTCATCAACTGTTGTGATGCACGCATACTTATAAGTAGAGTAAGGTTGCACAAATATGGGGCAATGTGATTTTTAAGACACTTCTTTATACATGTCCATCGTCCAGTTGTTGAAGTTTGATCTAGGGGGGATTCAACACTTGTTGTATGGTAATTTACCAAAAATCCGTAGAATGGGGTGGTGTACAGTAAAGTGGTGTAGACTGGAATGTTGTAGAGTGGAATAGCATAGAGTGGAGTGGCATAGAGTAGAGTGGTGTAGAGTAGAATAGCATAGCATAGAGTGGCATACAGTAGAGTGGTATAGACTGGAGTGGCATAGAGTGAAATAGCATAGAGTAGAGTGGCGTACAGAGGAATAGAGTGGAGTGGCGTATAATATAGTGGCGTAGAGTAGAACAGTGTATGGTGGAATAGCGTAGAGTAGAGTGTCGTTGAGAGGAGTGGCGTACAGTAAGCATTTTAAAAGCTCCCGCCCGCTGGGAGCAGACTTTGTGTTTGCTCCGGCATGACGGGAAATAAAAAAATGCTCCACCAATCAGGAGCGGTTCCCTCCCATTCTGTGCTAATTTTGACATTGGGGTGGGCACCCAGGGGCTTTTTATGGCTCAGCAGGGGGCCCATGCAGCCCCCTCCCCTTATTGAATACAGCTCCGGGAGTGGGCTCCCCGGGCCTAGAATTGAACAATGCAGCCCCTGTTGCCATTTTTTTTCCAATCCTGCTGGAGTCCTGCGGGATCGCAGCAAAATTTATGGACTTTTTAATGTTTTTGACTGCAGGGGGATCCCTCTGAGTTCTCCCAATGAGGCCTATGGGGGCAGCGTTTCCCTCCCCTATCCCCTTACATTTTTCTTTACATGTTCAGGATAGGGGACTACGTTTCCGAGTCCTCAAATAGCCGCCTGCAATATTTTTATCATGTTGCTGGTAGCCAATCAGAGCACTTGCTCCCACGGGAATCTGACTCCCGCAGGAGTGTGATGGCCCAAGAGAAATAAAGATCCTTGGGCCAATCAGAACGCTTCATTTTTAATTGGCGCTCTGTTGAGCCTCTTGTGGTCCCAACTGCCCTCATAACCAAATACTTTTGACCCTTAATATTTTAAACATTACTGAACTGATTTACACCAAACCACAAAAAGCTCAATCTGCGTACAAAGATCTAGCTTCCTGCCAGATTTGGTTTTATTCCAATCAGCAGTTTTTGCTTTAGCCCTGCTTAAAGAAGTCGATGGAAAATGCATGGGGAATTTGCATTTTGAGACTCCCCTTTTTCTCAACCCCTGCTTGATGGATCACCCTGAAACTTTGCATACACAAATTAGTCAAAAAGTAGCATCTTTTTGGAAAGTTTCGTGGAGATTTGTCAAATGGGGCCAAAGTAATTAGCAACACAAAAACGCTCTTTCGATGGAACAGCTGACCTAGCTATAACTACCAAGTGGCGACCGCCACTGCTATATATATATCTATTCACTGAAAAAACCAAAGGTTACAGGGACATTATAGTTAGGCTCAGGTTTCACTGGTACAAGACCATTGAAATTCAGCGGTTATAGTTAGCTGAGCTAACTATAACTCACGCCCCAGCAATGCACTGCTTATGATCTCACATATTACATCACTCATGACATGGTCAGTGACATTACTCGTGACATCACTGATGACATCTTAAATGACATCACTGATGACATCATCCAGTGACTGTGAGTGTTTTTAAAAAGCTTATGAGCGTTAAATATATATACCAAGCTGTATTGGTGAATCAGTAGGTGTATGAGCGCCTGTATGGATGTATTAGTGGGTGCATGACTGACTGTATAAGTGAGTGATTAGGTGTCTCAGTGAATGTATGGGTGAGTGTCTGGTTGTGTGAATTTCTGTATCAGTCTGTCAGTTGGTGTTTAAGTGGCTGCCTGGGTGTGTGAGTGGGTACACGAGGGGCTGTATTGGTGAGTGGTTGTCTGAGTACCTGTATGGTTGTCTGAGTGTCTGTGTGGGTGGGTTAGAGGCTGTGTGACTGCTTGTATGGATGAGTAAGTAGGTAAGTTGTGGCTGTATGGGATAGTGAGTGTGTGTATGGCTGTGTGGGTGAGTAAATGGATGTGTCAGTGGTATATGGGTGAGTAACTAGGTATGTGAAAGGCAGTATAGGTGAATTGTGGGGTATATGAGTGACTGTATGGGTGAGTGTGTGCTTGTGTCAGTGACTGTATGTGTGAGTGAGTATGTGTTAGTATCTGTATGACTAAGTCAGTTAGTGTGTGTGTATCTATATGGGTACGTGGCTGTGTGATTGACTGTATGGGTAAGTGACTAGATGTGTGAGTACCTGTATATAACATCCCTGTAACCTTTGGCTTTTTTCAGTGAATGTCTAAGTTTTTCTATCCTCCAGTAAGTCCTACACAGCAGGAATGCTGAGAGGTTGTCAGAAGCCACGCCCCCTTTCTCCACCACTCTGCAAATGCGCCTCCTGGTGTACTACTAGTGTACATGAGTGGTACATGGATGATAAAATGAGAGCAAGAGTCATGTATGGATGATTGAGAGAGTGCATGAGTGGTGCATGGATCATTAAATGAGTGCATAAGTGATGCATGGATGATTGAATGAGTGCATCAACAGTGAATGGATAATTGAATTAGTGCCTGAGTAGTGCATGGATGTTAGAATGACACATATAAATTGTGAAATAGTCTTCACTTCTGCAGATCCTTCTGAAATCATCCTCCCTTGTAGGCCAAGTTGCAAAATGCTGATGATCCATGCAGAGAAAATTAGTATGTAGAAGTTGACATTAGAGAAACAAAAGGTGGTGATTTATCACTTTTGAAGTCACTTTTTACTTCCAACTTAAGGCTACCATAATTGCAGTATATCCATTCTGTTTTTAGTGTAATTAGAGAATGAAGTGTTTAGATGTTATATAAAGTCTTGCATTTCCAACAAGTTTTTTAAGACATTACCGCCAATAGGCCGAATTATGTCTAAAAAAAAACGATAAACCACATAATAAAAAAAACCTACATACATTTTTCATCCAGAAATTGCCCTTGGAACTTTGGTTGTAGAAAGAACAGGTATGAGTTTTGTAATCTCCTAGGTAGTCTTGCTTTGTTATGGAGATTGATGTCATTGCACTCTGTCCATCCAGTTTGGGATTTTAAATAAGCAGTGTAGTGTCCAGAAGTGGAATGAACTCCTTGAGGAAAGATAATAGCGAAAGTAGTAAAAGTCCTTCCTGAAATTGATATTTGTCCAGCTATGAAGTTTGTTATTTCAGTTTCCAATTTTGAACCATCTACTCTGCATTGTTGTAGCATCAGTAGAAGGTATTTTCCAGTTGTTTGTAGAAACAATGTAGAGGTAACTTCAGATCCGTAGTTTGGACACGTCACATTTTGGTTGGCCTTTTTTAACAATTTATCAAAAGGCCCAGTTTTAGAATCTGGTAATGTCAACTAGATGAATCGTTCAGAATTAATTACAGTGCTGGATGTGGATCCACAAACTTCATAGTCATGATTCCATTCATAACTCAATCCAAATAACTCATTAATATTTACTTCTTCTTCCTTTAATACTCCTAGCCTCACCATAACAAATTCTTGTGCATCTTGTTGAATATTTAGAGAAAACACTACTGATCGTGTTGATCTCAGATTCCTGTAGCAGAATGTATTACACTTCTGTTACTCAATAAACTTAGCAGAAATCCATATAGTGCAGAACAGATTCTCTTATCTCTTTTTTGTTCAATTTGGTTTACAACATGTAGAAAATGGAATAGTACATTGAGAACCACATTTGCATAGCAGTTGACCCCTGAACTGTTCTCCAACTGGTAACTTACAATTTCTCCTTCATTTTGTAGTTTTCTCTTCTTTGATCCTTGGGGATTGTCCTTCTGTCCTTCTTTTTCTTCAGCATCCATACATTGCTTTGTTATATTCTGCTTCGCACAGATTATTCTTTTCTCATAAACAGGGTACTGGCCTAAATGAGGAGCGTATAAACTCCTTAACCGATTGTACTCCGTTACACAGCTGGCATCAGCACTAACTTTCTTCTCATCAAAGTCATTCAAAAGCAAACTGGACAATGCTCTAATTTGTGACAATGTGACATATGACATTCCTTCTTTAAATATAGTAGTACCAATTTTTGCAAAAGCTACATCTACACTTAAACCTTGCGATTTGTGGATAGTCACAGCATATGTTAGAGACACTGAAAACTGCTTTCGCTGCACATATACGTTGTTCACTAGCAAAAAACATACAACACATCGACCAATCTGTTTGACACTGTCAAGCCCATCAAATCTTATGGCCAAGTATTCCACCATATCTCTGTGTGGGTAATTAATAAAATGTATGACTTTACCAATTGCACCATTTACTAACCCTTCTTCAACATTTACATTGGGACGCAAAATTATACAACAGTTTTTTCAGACATGTAACTGTTTCTCTAACTCTGCATTTTTTGATACAGTCTTCTCTAAAGACTCCAATTTTGCTTGCAGTTTATCTGTGAGTAGTATTGTGACTCCCTGATGTACTATTGTATCAGTAGCTGTAATTTCCAAAATATCTTATTTTCCAGTTGTAGTAAATCTTAATTGAATTTAGAACACTCTTGAAGGGTTGGCATTAAACAAACTATAGACTTCTGGTCTTTAATGAAATTGTACTTTAGTTCTGCTGCTGTCATTTTTATTTGAAAATTGTTTTTTGATAAGTCGAGTTTCCAAAGCACGATTCCCTTCTTTTGTCAGCACTCCTACTCTAATGACCTATAGTTTATCTCCATACTCTACATCTGCTGCTTGGCACATATTTATCACTAATTCAATATAATTAAAATTTAACCAAATATTAACGTTCCCAATGCTTCCTAGATAATTTCTTGTTTCATTATGTACAAGTGCCTTAAAACCAGGTTGTCCGTTCACAGGTGTTAGTTGTAGTAGGTCACCAAATACAATTAAATGTTTTCCACCAAATAGTTTGTCAAAGGTTGTTTTCAATATCTGCTGCATTCTTAAATGTATGAAGGAAAACATAAAGTTTGACACCATGCTGACTTCATCAATAAGTAGAAGCTTCAGTTTTTCTAATACTCTTGCTACCTCATGACAAGTGTCACCTGACTTTTGGTATTCCAGTTTGTTGTCATGTTCCACAGGTAGCATTAACAGTTGATGAAGAGTAATTCCTTAAATGTTATGTGCAGCTAATCCTGTTGGTGCAGTGTAGGAGAGTAGGATCTGCCTCTTATGTTGCCCCCACTTTTTTTTCTGATGTTTACACTGGTTTCTGGCTATAGTCTGGCTGGGACCCTGCCAATCAGGGCCCCAGCCTCTCTGTTCTCTCTAAACGATTTGGAGTGCACTCTAGGTGCACTAGTGATTGGATACTGTGGTACCTTATGAGTCCCTAGTATATGGTACCTTAGGTACCAAGGGCATAGGTACTTCACAGGCCTACCAGGGGCTGAAGCATGTATTATGCCACCCCTGGGAAGCAGACTAAATCTGACACCACAGGCCTGCTACTGCAGCCTGGGTGAGGAAGTGCTAGCACCCCTCACTGAGATATAGGTCCCCTATATCTCTCCTGCACACACATTGAGACTTATCAGTCACCCCTAAAGCAGGCCCTATCAATCCTGAGGGCAGGGTGCTTAGTTTCCATGTGAGGGGGTGCCTCTGCCTGAGCAGGGCCCCTCTGCAGCTCTCAGAGTCCATTCTCTGGGGCTGTTTGTGGATGCGGTTAAACCATATACTTTTAAGTGCATTATATCCTCGCGGTAGAATGCTAACTTTGGAATGGCTGCATCGAAACATGTCGTGTTTGGTGTCAAACATCTTGGAATACTACCCCCCGCCAGTCCTGGCGGCGGGGGTAGCATTCCACCCTTCTAGAGGGATAGACATGTACCTACTGTGGAAACGCGGTAGAATCCTGCAGAGCCCTGGCATCACAAAATGGATGCCACCAGTCACAGACACTGGGCTGCCCTCCTGCTGATGACCAACACTCGCAGTGGAGGAAGCCCAACAATAGATATCCTGTCCCAAGGGGGTGTGACCACCTTCCAGACAGGGTTTAGTGTATTGGGGCTGGGTGGGTGCACTCTTAGAGTGCTTTGAAGTCCTGCACTGGGGGAGCAGAAGGCTCCTCTGTGCATACCCCAGTTCAAACCGGCTCAGGGGCTACCTGCCCCTGCTCTGGCATGAAACTGGACAAAGGGAAGTGGGTGTAGCCACCCACTCCCCTGACCCTCCCATAGGTAGGGTCATAGAGCTAGTCCCTCCCTTTCTTTTAGTATAAGAGGGGGAACCTGTGCATTGCAAACTAGATTTCCCTGGACGACGCTCTGAAGAAGAATCCCGGACCTTCGACGTTCCACTACCTTTGGAAGACTGAAGAATCTCCCTTGGAGTCAAGGAGTGACTCCCCTGCTTGGCAGGCACCAAAAACTACAAACGACGGTCGCAAACTACGCCGCTCCCGCCGGAGTCCGAAGTCCCTGCAGCCCAAGAAGTGGATTTCCTGACTTCTCAAAGGCCATCGTGAGTCCCCAGCGAAGCTGAGGCCAGTGGACCCCAAGAGTGATGAGGAACCGTGACCCCTGGGTACCGTGCACTATTGTCAAGTGCAACCCCTTCACAACATTCCACGAACTTGTGCTTTGGACCACGTGTGGTCCTAGCCTCCAGCAGGAATCCCTCCGAAGATCAGAGGCCTACCACGTCCCGAGTGACCGTGGGCCCCTGTTGAGCAAATCCTCCCGAGGCGTCTTCGCAATCCCTTGCCAGCCGGCTTGTGGGTCCCCAGAAGACTTTCTAAAGAAACCAAAGGGCTCCCCTGGTTGCTCCAGGCCTGCCCTGACTCACCCTCGCTGGGTGAGTCCCACAGACCTTGCTGGTCTGCGCCATTGCCTCTTTACACTTTCCCCGAGACTTGCTGTTACCAAGGCTTGTTGGCTCCAATCGAGTTGCCGACACCGCAGTAAGCTGCAGACATTGTGGGACACGCCGAATCCAGCTCCTGGTCATCGTCGACGCCTCCTGGACCTCGTGGCTGAAGAGTCAAGGCACCCGCGAACGACCTGAATCTTGCGACGACGGTGGGCATCCATCTTCCTTGCCCAGAGTCACTGCCAAGTGACTTTGAACACTGTCCCCTCTGCTTTCAGGTCTTCCATCTTCTGAATCCAGGCTTGGATTCCTCCGGACACTTCTCCTGTCGCCGCAAGCAGCAAGTCTTCACTGGCTCCCATTGAAAACGACGCCGCGACCCGACACCAAAGAACACCTATGCACCCGGCTCCCCTGGGTGAGGTAACTTCAGCACTACGGTGCTCCTGTGGGTGTGGGCCCTAGAACTACTTACCCTGTAAGTGACTTGCTTGTAGCTTCCCTAGAAGTGCCCTAAAACTCTTATTTTCTAAGTGCGACAATTGCGCTGACTCGTACAGGGTTCGCGTCTGTGTTAGACACATCGCGTCCATCTCCTTTGTAACACTATCTAGAACTGTGTCCTTCGACTCGTACTGAGTCCGATCGGTGTTCGCCTCGAACACACAAGGGGCCTGTAACATTGAGATCTCCATTGCGCTGACTCGCACAAGGTTCGCGTCTGTGTTAGACACAGCGCGTCCATCTCCCTTGCAACTCTATCTGTAACCGCGTCCTTCGACTCGTACAAGGACCGATCGGTGTGTTCGCCTCGAACACGCAAGGGACCTTTAACATTGAAATCTCAATCGCGTCTGTGCGCATAGACTCGTACAGGACTCGCACCGGTGCCAGGACACCGCGTCCGTCCCCTGTGGGTCTCCTACAACTACCTGGGGTGGTTCTTGGGGGTCCCTCGATTCTAGATGCCCTAGACCTAGGTCTAGCCAAACTAAGATTGTGATATTCGATTGTGCTAAACTTATTTTGATAACATTTGACTTGTACATATGTTCCTGACTTCTAATCTCATAAAGAGATTAGTAGAGAGTGTTTATTAATAAATACATATATATTTGATATATATACCTGTGTGGTGTCTTTTCATTTGGTGATTCAAGAGATTGTGTGGTAAAACAAGCTGCTTTACATTCCTTCAAGACTTAGCCTGAAGGCTGCTCTCCACAGCTACCACTAGGATAGCTTTCTATAAAGGTTGTCTTAAACCTATCTACCATAAGAGTCGAATTGTTCTGGTGCAAGGTGTCCACTTTAATTAGTGAACAGCATATACCAGGCCAACTTCTCACATTGGTGGGCAGCGTGTGGGATTCCAGCTTGCTATTGTTTTACCAGAAAATCTCTATTTGAATTACTAACTGAAAACCACTATAGGTACTTAAGGTACATATAAAGTCAAGCTTAGTATCAATAAGTTCTACTGAACTTAGAGCTGTGTGCCAAGGGATAGCACACCCTTTCTACAGCTCAAGCTAGTATCAGTAGGCCACAAACTAGTGTAGGTAGTACAACACTGCACAACACTAGAATGTCCTTAAAGGGTGGAACCAGTGGATCCACTCAGCCTCAGTATAAGGACATGGCTTTCTCTGACTTGAGAGCCATGTGTGTTGAAAGACACCTGAAGCTAGGACAGAGTCCCTCCACACTACACCTGATAGATCTGCTGACAGCAGATGATCTTAGATTGGCTCTAGGAGCTAATGGGTCTGAATCAGTGAGTGGGTCAATTACAGTATCTGGGTCAGATGATGAAAATCAGAATGACCAAGACTCTGTGATTGAAGGGCCAGGCCTCAAGGGGCCTGAAAAGGACAGAGGAATTCTCCCTAAGAGAGCTGACAGAGTGGAGGAGAGGCATAGGTCCCCTTCCAGGGAATCTGACCACTCTTATCACTCTGGCAGAGAATTTGTCCACCAGAGGAACTCATACTTTCCCATAAGAGAGACCTCCTCTGAAAGAATGTGCAAACTGCTGCAGTATGAGGAAGCAAGAGTTGCCCTCAGAACCAAGCAGTTGGCACTGGATAGAGAAGCCCTGGAGATCCAGAGAGCTTCTAGAAGAGAGGGGTTAGAACCCCTTGGTGGCAGCAACAGTGTCCCTAGAGGCAGAGAATCTATTCCAGACCATAGGAACCTGAGCAAGGTTGTTCCTCCCTACCAGAGTGGGGATGATATCCACAAGTGGATAACTGCTATGGAGAGGGCCTGTAGAGTACAGCAGGTCCCCCAAAAGCAGTGGGCAGCAATCTTGTGGCTCTCCTTTTCAGACAAAGGTAGAGACAAGCTCCTCACTGTTAGAGAAGAGGATGCTGATAATTATGAAGTCCTGAAGAGTGCACTGATAGATGGGTTTGGCTTAACCACTGAGCAGTACAGGTTAAAGTTCAGAGACACCCAGAAGGCACAGACTCAGGACTGGACTGACTTTGTAGATTGTGCAACCAAGGCTCTGGAGGGTTGGCTGGTTGGCAGTAGGGTTACTGATTTCAAGGGATTGTATAATCTGATGATGAGAGAACAGATCCTTAATAATTGCCAGAACCAGTTGTTGCATCAATACCTGGTGGACTCAGATCTGACCTCTCCCCAAGAATTGGGAAAGAAGGCAGACAAATGGGTCAGAACCAGGGTAAGGCAGAAACCCCAGAACCAAGGGGGTGACACCAAGAAGCAAGATCCTAAGGGCTCTGAGAAAGGTGGGGATAAGTCAAAAGACCAGAAGTCTTCACAAGGGCCCCAAAAATCTGCATCTGGTGGGGAGTCACAATCCAACAAGGGGAAAGGCCAAAAGAAGCCCTGGTGCAAATTCTGTAAACAGAAAGGGCACTGGACTTCTGATTGTAACAAGTCCAAAGACCAAACCACCACCACTCCTGCCCCTAAGGCAACTGTTCCCCCTAGCTCAGCTACTGGTGGAGGTGGTACTCAGAATAAGGGTGTAGTAGGGTTGACCCTGGGTTCTGAAGTGGACTCTGACCTAGTCAGAGTGCCCACTCAGGCAATGCTGATTTGTGAGGGAGACCTTAATATGTCCTTCCTAGTAAGTCCCAGTAATCTGGGCAAATACAAACAGCAGCCTGTAATAAATGGCAAACAGGCTTTGGCATTTAGGGACACAGGTGCTAGTGTCACCATGGTGGCAGAGGATCTTGTGGACCCTGGACAGATCATCCTGGGCGAAATGTACCAGGTGACCAATGCAAGCAATGTCAGGACCAACCATAGTCTGGCAGTTGTGAATTTCTCCTGGGGAGGGGTAACTGGCCTCAAGAAGGTTGTAGTCAGTGCAGACCTCCCTGTCGAATGTCTATTGGGCAATGATCTAGAGACTTCAGCCTGGTCTGAAGTAGAGTTATGGACTCATGCTGAGATGTTGGGCATCCCTGCAGAGGTATTTGCTGTGACCAGGTCACAAGCAAGAATGCATAACACTGAACCAGCTCTGGATCCTGGAACAATGGACCAGATGCTTCCCAAGAGGAGGAGCAGTAGGGTAAAGGCAGTGCCTTCCCCTCTGTCTCAGATCACAGATTCACCCCCAGAGGGAGGTGAAGCAGATCCTGAAGAAGGAACTGCCCCAGAGGGACTTGAGCCTGATCAGGTTGAGTTCTTGGGGGCAGGGGGCCCTTCTAGGGAAGATCTGAGTAAGGAGCAACAGTGCTGCCCCTCTCTTGAACCCCTCAGACAGCAGGCTGCTGCTGAGGCTGCTGGGAGTGCTAGTGGGTCCCATAAGGTTTATTGGGATGAGGGACTCCTATATTCTGAGGGTAGAGATCCAGCCCCTGGAGCCACCAGGAGGATGGTAATACCTCAGAAGTTTAGGGGGTTCCTCTTGACCCTAGCACATGATATCCCTTTGGCAGGTCACTTGGGCCAAAACAAGACCTGGGACAGGCTTGTCCCACATTTTCATTGGCCACATATGTCAGAGGACACAAAGGAGTTTTGTCGCTCCTGTGTCACATGCCAAGCCAGTGGTAAGGCAGGTGGCACAACAAAGGCCCCCCTGATACCACTACCTGTGGTGGGGGTACCCTTTGAAAGGGTAGGGATTGACATTGTTGGTCCCCTTGACCCTCAAACTGCATCTGGGCACAGGTTTATCCTGGTGGTAGTGGATCATGCCACCAGGTACCCAGAAGCAATTCCCCTGAGGACCACCACAGCCCCTGTGGTGGCAAGAGCCCTCATTGGAGTCTTCTCCAGAGTGGGTTTCCCAAAGGAGGTCATTTCTGACAGAGGTACCAACTTCATGTCAGGATATCTGAAAGCAATGTGGAAGGAGTGTGGTGTAACTTATAAGTTCACCACCCCCTATCACCCACAATGCAATGGTTTAGTTGAACGCTTCAACAAAACCTTGAAAGGAATGATTAAAGGACTCCCAGAGAAGCTTAGGCGGAAATGGGACCTTCTTCTTCCTTGCCTGTTGTTTGCATACAGAGAGGTTCCACAGAAGGGGGTTGGTTACAGCCCATTTGAGCTTCTGTTTGGGCATCCTGTGAGAGGTCCATTGTGTTTGGTAAAAGAGGGCTGGGAGTTACCTCTCAAGCCCCCAAACAAGATGTGATGGACTATGTACTTGGTCTCCGCTCCCGGATGGCTGAGTACATGAAAAAGGCAACCAAAAACCTGGAGGCCAGCCAAGAATTACAAAAAGCTTGGCATGACCAAAGGCTGTACTGACTGTATACCAGCCAGGACAGAAGGTGTGGGTATTGGAGCCTGTGGCCCCAGCAGCCCTCCAGGACAAGTGGAGTGGCCCCCATACAATAGTTGAACAGAAGGGAGAAGTCACCTACCTGGTGAATCTTGGAACTCCCAGGAGCCCCCTGAGGGTGCTCCATGTCAACAGATTAAAGCCATATGTTGACAGGGCTGACATGGGCTTGCTCATGGCAACTGATGAGGAACAGGAGGAGGAGAGTGACCCTCTCCCTGACCTGCTCTCTCAGAACCCTGATGATGGGTCAGTAGATGGTGTTGCTTTGGCAAGCAGCCTCACTGACCATCAGCAAACTGAGTGCAGACAAGTTCTGCAACAGTATAGACATATGTTTAGCCTGACCCCTAGTCAGACTTCCTGGTGCACCCATGAGGTGGACACTGGAGACAGTCTGCCTGTCAAGAATAAAATCTACAGGCAACCTGACCATGTCAGGGACTGTATCAGGACTGAAGTCCAGAAAATGTTGGAGCTAGGTGTAATTGAGCCTTCAGATAGCCCTTGGGCTAGCCCAGTAGTCCTGGTACCCAAGCCTCATACCCAGGGTGGTAAGAAAGAAATGAGGTTTTGTGTAGACTACAGAGGCCTCAATGCAGTCACTAGGACTGATGCCTATCCCATACCAAGGGCAGATGAGCTGATTGATACTTTGGCCTCAGCCAAGTATCTAAGCACGTTTGACCTGACAGCTGGCTACTGGCAGATCAGGTTAGCTGATGATGCAAAAGCCAAAACAGCATTTTCGACCCCTGGTGGGCACTACCACTTTGTGGTGATGCCCTTTGGATTGAAAAATGCACCTGCCACTTTTCAGAGGTTGGTGAATAAAGTTCTGACAGGGATGGAAACTTATTGCTCAGCTTATCTAGATGATATTGCTGTCTTTAGTTCCTCCTGGCAGGATCACCTGGTCCACCTCAGGAATGTTTTGGAGGCCCTGCAGAAAGCAGGCCTCACTATCAAGGCCACTAAGTGCCAGATAGGGCAGAGTCAGGTTGTATACCTGGGCCACCTTGTAGGTGGAGGCCAGGTTCAGCCTTTACAGAGCAAAATCCAAACCATAATGGAATGGGTTGCTCCAACCACCCAGACACAGGTGAGAGCCTTCTTAGGCCTGACTGGGTACTATAGGAGGTTTGTCAAGGGATATGGATCTATAGTGACCCCCTTGAATGATCTGACCTCAAAGAAAATGCCAAAAAAGGTTCAGTGGACAGCTAGCTGTCAGAAGGCATTTGAAGACCTAAAGCAGGCCATGTGCACTGCCCCCATCTTACAGAGTCCAGACTACACCAAAAAGTTCATTGTCCAAACAGATGCTTCTGAGCTGGGTGTGGGAGCTGTACTGTCTCAACTGAATGATGAAGGTCAAGACCAGCCAGTAGCTTTTATTAGCAGAAGGCTGACCCCTAGAGAGAAACGTTGGTCAGCTATAGAGAGGGAGGCCTTTGCTGTGGTGTGGGCCCTGAAGAAGCTGAGGCCATACTTGTTTGGCACTCACTTCATAGTTCAGACTGACCACAAGCCCCTCCTATGGCTTAAACAGATGAAAGGTGAAAACCCAAAACTTTTGAGGTGGTCCATTTCCCTACAGGGGATGGACTATACAGTGGAACATAGACCTGGGACCCAACATGCCAATGCAGATGGACTCTCAAGGTATTTCCACTTTGAACACGAAGACTCAACTGGTCAAGGTTAGTTTAGTGTCCCTGCGTTTGGGGGGGTTGTGTAGGAGAGTAGGATCTGCCTCTTATGTTGCCCCCACTTTTTTTCTGATGTTTACACTGGTTTCTGGCTATAGTCTGGCTGGGACCCTGCCAATCAGGGCCCCAGCCTCTCTGTTCTCTCTAAACGATTTGGAGTGCACTCTAGGTGCACTAGTGATTGGATACTGTGGTACCTTATGAGTCCCTAGTATATGGTACCTTAGGTACCAAGGGCATAGGTACTTCACAGGCCTACCAGGGGCTGAAGCATGTATTATGCCACCCCTGGGAAGCAGACTAAATCTGACACCACAGGCCTGCTACTGCAGCCTGGGTGAGGAAGTGCTAGCACCCCTCACTGAGATATAGGTCCCCTATATCTCTCCTGCACACACATTGAGACTTATCAGTCACCCCTAAAGCAGGCCCTATCAATCCTGAGGGCAGGGTGCTTAGTTTCCATGTGAGGGGGTGCCTCTGCCTGAGCAGGGCCCCTCTGCAGCTCTCAGAGTCCATTCTCTGGGGCTGTTTGTGGATGCGGTTAAACCATATACTTTTAAGTGCATTATATCCTCACGGTAGAATGCTAACTTTGGAATGGCTGCATCGAAACATGTCGTGTTTGGTGTCAAACATCTTGGAATACTACCCCCCGCCAGTCCTGGCGGCGGGGGTAGCATTCCACCCTTCTAGAGGGATAGACATGTACCTACTGTGGAAACGCGGTAGAATCCTGCAGAGCCCTGGCATCACAAAATGGATGCCACCAGTCACAGACACTGGGCTGCCCTCCTGCTGATGACCAACACTCGCAGTGGAGGAAGCCCAACAATAGATATCCTGTCCCAAGGGGGTGTGACCACCTTCCAGACAGGGTTTAGTGTATTGGGGCTGGGTGGGTGCACTCTTAGAGTGCTTTGAAGTCCTGCACTGGGGGAGCAGAAGGCTCCTCTGTGCATACCCCAGTTCAAACCGGCTCAGGGGCTACCTGCCCCTGCTCTGGCAAGAAACTGGACAAAGGGAAGTGGGTGTAGCCACCCACTCCCCTGACCCTCCCATAGGTAGGGTCATAGAGCTAGTCCCTCCCTTTCTTTTAGTATAAAAGGGGGAACCTGTGCATTGCAAACTAGATTTTCCTGGACGACGCTCTGAAGAAGAATCCTGGACCTTCGACGTTCCACTACCTTTGGAAGACTGAAGAATCTCCCTTGGAGTCAAGGAGTGACTCCCCTGCTTGGCAGGCACCAAAAACTACAAACGACGGTCGCAAACTACGCCGCTCCCGGTGGAGTCCGAAGTCCCTGCAGCCCAAGAAGTGGATTTCCTGACTTCTCAAAGGCCATCGTGAGTCCCCAGTGAAGCTGAGGCCAGTGGACCCCAAGAGTGATGAGGCACCATGACCCATGGGTACCGTGCACTATTGTCAAGTGCAACCCCTTCTCAACGATCCACGAACTTGTGCTTTGGATCACGTGTGGTACTAGCCTCCAGCAGGAATCTCTCCGAAGATCAGAGGCCTACCACGTCCCGAGTGACCGTGGGCCCCTGTTGAGCAAATCCTCCCAAGGCATCTTCGCGATCCCTTGCCAGCTGGCTTGTGGGTCCCCAGAAGACTTTCTAAAGAAACCAAAGGGCTCCCCTGGTTGCTCCAGGCTTGCCCTGACTTACCTTCGCTGGGTGAGTCCCTCAGACCTTGCTGGTCTGCGCCATTGCCTCTTTACACTTTCCCCAAGACTTGCTGTTACTAAGGCTTGTTGGCTCCAATCGAGTCGCCGACACCGCAGTAAGCTGCAGACATCGTGGGATACGCCGAATCCAGCTCCTGATCGTCGTCGACGCCTCCTGAACCTCGTGGCTGAAGAGTCAAGGCACCCACGAACAACCTGAATCTTGCGACGACGGTGGGCATCCATCTTCCTTGCCCCGAGTCACTGCCAAGTGACTTTGAACACTGTCCCCTCTGCTTTCAGGTCTTCCATCTTCTGAATCCAGGCTTGGATTCCTCCGGACATTTCTCCTGTCGCCGCAAGCAGCAAGTCTTCACTGGCTCCCATTGAAAACGACGCCGCGACCCGACACCAAAGAACACCTATGCACCCGGCTCCCCTGGGTGAGGTAACTTCAGCACTATGGTGCTCCTGTGGGTGTGGGCCCTAGAACTACTTACCCTGTAAGTGACTTGCTTGTAGCTTCCCTTGAACTGCCCTAAAACTCTTATTTTCTAAGTGCGACAATTGCGCTGACTCGTACAGGGTTCGCGTCTGTGTTAGACACATCGCGTCCATCTCCCTTGTAACGCTATCTAGAACTGGGTCCTTCGACTCGTACTGAGTCTGATCGGTGTTCGCCTTGAACACACAAGGGGCCTGTAACATTGAGATCTCCATTGCGCTGACTCGCACAAGGTTCGCGTCTGTGTTAGACACAGCGCGTCCATCTCCCTTGCAACTCTATCTGTAACCGCGTCCTTCGACTCGTACAAGGACCGATCGGTGTGTTCGCCTCGAACACGCAAGGGACCTTTAACATTGAAATCTCAATCGCGTCTGTGCGTATAGACTCGTACAGGACTCGCACCGGTGCCAGGACACCGCGTCCGTCCCCTGTGGGTCTCCTACAACTACCTGGGGTGGTTCTTGGGGTCCCTCGATTCTAGATGCCCTAGACCTAGGTCTAGCCAAACTAAGATTGTGATATTCGATTGTGCTAAACTTATTTTGATAACATTTGACTTGTACATATGTTCCTGACTTCTAATCTCATACAGAGATTAGTAGAGAGTGTTTATTAATAAATACATATATATTTGATATATATACCTGTGTGGTGTCTTTTCATTTGGTGATTCAAGAGATTGTGTGGTAAAACAAGCTGCTTTACATTCCTTCAAGACTTAGCCTGAAGGCTGCTCTCCACAGCTACCACTAGGATAGCTTTCTATAAAGGTTGTCTTAAACCTATCTACCATAAGAGTCGAATTGTTCTTGTGCAAGGTGTCCACTTTAATTAGTGAACAGCATATACCAGGCCAACTTCTCACATGCAGTAACTACACATGAACAATTTGAATCTGTAGTCTTCTGTAGATAACTGGTGAGTACTTTAATTAGAAAGCGTTTTCCAGTACTGGTTTGACCACTTATGTTGAACTGGTTTAAATGAAGAACATTGACTCTCTTTTTTGTCATGCAAGAATACGTGCTCTATTTTACCTTTAACTTCATTAAAATTTTATTTCTGTCCATTATTCAGTTGCTGTGCTAAGTGTTTGAAATGTACGGTTTCCTCTCTTGCTTGCTGCATTGCATTCTACACCTCATTCATAGCTGTTGCTGCTTGATTTTGAATTATTGATTCTCCAAGAGTACCTCGACTTGCAGGGACAGAACTTTGGCTGCTTTCAGAACTCTCCCTAGCTATCTCAGCAGCAATTCTTTATTTGTGTACAATCTCATCTCTCAACTTTTGAAGGTAAGTTGGAAACGCTGAGCACTCAATCATGTCTTTAACAGCATTAAAAGAGTCTTCATCAGAGTCATAATGTCCAAGTAATTCTGATTCTCTATGCCATGGCTTGAACAACTGCAAAAGTGCCAAGTAGAAGAACTCTATTTTCTCAGGAGTTTGGCTACTAAGCTACCTGTAGTTAATTAGGTTTCCTTCGTTGTGCCTCACAAAACAACCATCACATCCAATGACTTCATATCTTCCTTCTTCTATATTTTGAGTTACGTTACTTCTATATGTATACTGCTGAAGTACTTCATATAGACACATATTTTCAAGATGATGACTCCTTCTTGGGTGGTTTATATACAACATGTTAGTCTTCAGAATATCTGAACTTTCAGGTTCAAATTCCGCAAGGTATTGTATTTCTGGGAAAGACTTTAATACTCAATTATCTCTACTTGCAAGGCCTAGGCTTGCCCACATAATTTCTCTTGATTCTGAAAATAAACTAGCCAAGCTTAACCTGTTTGAAGATTCATAGGAACCTCTTTCTCTATGAGAAAGCATTTTCAAGCTGAAACTCTACAATTTCTTGGTGAATGTTTTTTCGGCTGAAATCTCCTCCCGCGTCTCTTTCATCTCGTTCTTTTCTGACTTTGTTATATATGAAGTCACGTAGCAAGCAACAGCAATGGAGTTGTCTGCAACAAATTGTAGATCCAAATTGGCATTCCACATCTTTAGAATAACAGGGTTGTAGTCATTGATATATTTGGAAGTTTCTGTTCTTTTCAGGTTGGATGTATATTTTGATGATCTCCTTGTCAGGGTGTGTCTGACTGCAGACAAAAAACTGTTCACTCTTCCTTCTAAGATAACAGGTTGTGGGAATCCAAAACAACATATTGTGTAAAATTGTGCCTTGGATCTGTTATTTTCGATGACCGTATTTCCCACACCTATGACTTTGAAATCGCAGAACTTGTTGTTTCAACGCCTTGTCACCAGTGTCTTTTGGGATGGCACATGTCACATACTGTTCTATGAAAGACAACACAGACTCATCAGTGTCTCTTCCAACCTTTTGAGCATCTTTTACCCATAGCAGCATGTGAATATGAAGAGCACCTCTTTCTTGGTACTCTTTGCGCCAAAATAAGTCAGTCACTTCACAGAGAGGATTAGATATGTTGCAGATAAAAGCCATCATGGCTTGAAATCTGTGTTTAAATTATCTGCAAACATTTGCAGAGTCCAATGAGCACAGTTCTCCCGGTGTATTTAGGTTGATGTCTTTTATGTTTAAGTTTGCTTCTCGCAAGAATTCAAGCAGATCATTCAATGCATACTCAGCACAACTGAGTGTTAGAAACCAAGTTGGCATTCCTAGGTTTCTCAACACACATTTCAGCTCCCCTGCAGACGATACAAATACTAGTTTGTCCCACATTCACATGCCATCAAATTAATCAAGTTGTATTCCAGGCGTTCGTCTTTTCCTTGAACTTTCTCAACAACTTCCCTTGCTGATAAATTTTGTAGATTCACTCCTGTTTAAGAATGTGATTTACTGCATAAGATAGTCGTGACAAGTCACACTCGAATAGTATATGAATTATATATGGAATACACTAGCAAAATCTAGGATCTTCTGAATACAGTGTAGTTGATCTGTATTCAGCTGCTGGTATTTGCACAGGCCGGTCATCATACCTACCACCTACTCCAGTAGGAAAAGAAGTGGGAAACAACAAGATTTCAAACTTTTCTCCCACACACATAAGGGTGCTTCTTTTGTTTTTTTCATCTGAAACAGATTAATAGCATCACCCATAATCTCTTTGGAATTCAGGGGGTGGATGATAGAGTGCTCATAAATTTCTTCTGATCTGGATTGATCCACCTTTTCAATCTGACCTGTTTATTGTAATGTATCATCCTCCATATGTCAGATATCTTGGAGAACGTCTACATTTGTATAGTAAATGTTATTTTGTACCAGATATAATGTTGCACTTTTTAGTTTACTCATATCCACTAAGTCTTGCTATAATTTTTTACTCTTAGTAGGGACACCATTCACTAGAATTACCAGTCCATCTTCTAAACCTCTCTCTACCCCTACAGTTTCAATATTCTGCTTGAAATGTAATGGCAAGTATACAACTCTACCTTTAAGACCTTTTGCAGCTCAGTTGGAGGTAACCTCCCTGTCTTTGGCTCCATACGGTCTATAGCTTAGAATGGATGTATAGATTCATATACATTCAAATGTTGAAGTACTTCTGGAATAGGTACTACTTCTAAGTTGGTATATACTGCGTTAGCAGGCATTTCGTTGCCCTCTGAATTATTGTAGCAGTACTTACACATAACTTGCTGTGTGGACAAGTCAAACATTTGCTCTACAAATAGGTAAACAACTATTTGCAGCCACTTATCATTGTTCTCTTTTTTACTTTTTAAATACAAATCAACATTTTGAGTTTGAGTTTTGTAGTGAGTGTGTCAACAACATATGCAAACACAGTCTGGTTTCTCTGAACACACTGTCTTGAACTTTCTTTTTTTTTTTTTATTGAATCATTGAAAATTGACAAGTGGTCATGGCACATGGAAAAACAAATTGTGATGTAAAAAAAAAAAAACATCAACAAAATCCGGCAATGGAGCTCCCACAAGTCACATTCCCACCACAAAAAAACAGAAAGAAGCAGAGCGAAATCTTAGGTCATGAAGAAACAAGGAGGATAAAGAAATAAAGCGATAACAATCGAAGCGAATATACAAATATACATAGGGCCAAGCTTAAAGAAGTTTACCCGATCCAGCTAGCAATTGGCAACCAAATTTTCCTCCCTATTTCCCCTCTCCTGCGCCCTTTCAATCTGTAAACGGCTGACTCCATATTATAAGTAGCTAATAGCTTAGCCCGCCAAGTTATGAATGAAGGAGGGTCAGGGCTAATCCAGAGGGAGGTAATACATGTTCTGGCTATAGCCATTGCAACAAATAAAAATCCACTTTCGGATCTAGACCGAGCCATGGTCTCCTGGTTCCCTTCTACCCCCAAGATCATCGTATCGGATGTTAAAGAAACCGGTGTGCAGAGTATATGGTTCAAGAAAAATTCGATATCCTGGAGGAATTTGGTCAGGTTGGGGCAGGAGAAGAACATATGTATCGTATCGGCAGCCCATGCCCCACACCTACTGCATGACTTACCCCGTGGACCTGCCCATTTAGAGATCTTCCCCGGAGTATAATATAAATCAAATACCGACATAAAATGTTGGGTCCTCAAGCTGCCAGTAATTAAAATCTGGTTGGCAAATTCCAGAGACAGCGCTAAGTCAAGACCTTCTTTACCAAACTTCCTTCCCCATCTGTCGGTCTGGGTAAGCAAGTCGTCAGGGAGACCAGCCAACAGCATTTGATAAATTGTCCCAATACGAGATCTAATCCCTATTGTGTCAACCAGGGGTATTTTACCCATGTTTGCATCTGATTGAGCCATCATTTTACCCAGGTAACTTCTGGTCTGCAAGAATTTGAAAAAGTGTCTCATAGACAGGCCAAACTTTTCTTGTAAGTTAGAGAAGGAAGTGATTTGTCCCCTACAGCAGACATCCCCCAAAACATTAATCCCTAAATTGCCCCAACTGGACGCTGTTGGATCTTGAAAAATTGAAGGTAAAAGTCTGAATGACGAAAACGGGATATAGGCATTAATATTTGAGATGCCAAGCTTCCGCCGTATCTTCTTCCAAATAGAATAGGCTGATTGAATGATTTTAAATTTGTTTTTTTTTATAATAGCTCGGCTCTAGAATTTTTACTAGACATTGGCCAGCAGCCTCACCAAGTGCTACCTCGTAAATGGTGGGCAAGCAGCAGCAGGGACTACTGCGTTAGCCCCGACCAGCAATATCCCCATATGCTGTAATAATGCAGCCCAGTGATAGAGGAGAAGGCTGGGCATCCCCCATCCCCCCCTAAGTCTGGGCAAGATCATCCATTTGACTGCTCTTCTGGCTCTATGATACCCCCAAAGGAATCTAACACATACCCTCTCGGCCTTAGAAATACAGGATGCCAGGAATTCTAAGGGTATGGTCCGAAATAAGTATAAAGATTTGGGAAAAACTGTCATTTTTATGACATTGCATCGGCCATGCATTGATAAATACAGATGATCTAGTCTCTCAAGTGTCTTGTTAATATTTCCTATTATTGGCGAAATATTTAACTAGGGTATACGCTCCACTGAGGCCATAATCTTTACACCTAGATATGTTGCTACGGATACAGTTGGAACTTCTTCCGGAAATTATGTAGCTGAGTGTAGGATCTGGGTTTTATCGATATTTAATTTATAACCCGAGACGAAGCCGAATATCTCTGCCGACTCCTTTAATGCCGGAAGAGCTGATCTTATATCGGACGTAAAAACGGCAATATCGTCAGCATACGCCAATGTTTTATAAGCAATACTGTTAACCATAACAGCTTTAATCGATGTATTTGCGACAAGTTTATACAAAAAGGGATCAATGTAAATTGCAAATAATAGCGGGGAGCAAGGACAACCCTGCTGAGTTCCTCTACTTGTAGTAAATGATTTAGATACTTGATCAGATATCCGAATACAGGCCTCAGGAAGTACATATAGTGCCTGCACTGCTTGTATAAAATCCTTAGGCAGGCCTTTTGCATACAGGGCGGACCAAAGAAACCCCCAGGAGACCCTGTCGAACGCTTTCTCTGCATCCAGCAGGATCATCCCGAGAGGTGCCTTCGTGGCCTGAGCCCAATCAAACAGAGCTATGGCGCGCCTGACGTGGTCCGATGTGTCTCGACCCGGGATAAACCCGTGTTGGCGGATGTTAACCAGTGGAGTAATAACCTTGCCCAGCCTTAGGGCAATTATTTTAGAATAAATCTTACTGTCAGCGCATATCAGGGAGATAGGTCTGTATGATGATGGGCTGAGCTCAGGTTTGTCCTTTTTTTTAAAAACTACTATGGTGGTTTTACGCCAGGAGTCGGGAATCTGGCCCTTCTGGGCCAGTTGGAATAAAGATTCAAGCACACCTCGAAGAGTTTGCCAAAACACGCGAAAAAATTTGAGCGGTAACGCGTCAGGGCCAACAGCCTTACCAGCTGCTAGCAAAGTTAGAGCAAGCTCGACTTCGTCCCCCGTGATTGGAGCAGACACCATCATGCTTTGTTCCGGGGTGACCTTCAAAGTTTCGTGGTCTTGCAAAAATTCCTCCCCAGATGTCGCTTCTACATGTCTATCAGCGGTATATAACTCCTGATAGAAATCCTGAAAAACCTTCAGGACCGCCCCCGGTGAATCCTGGATCTGACCTGATTGATCCTGAATACGAGGAATTCTATTAAAAACTCCCCTTTGTTGCATACGTTTCACCAACAACCTGCCTGAATTCTCCCCATATTCATATATGTCCGCACGGTGCTGAGCGAATTTAATAGCCAATTCATCACCAAAAAATTGGTGTATTCTGGCCTTTGCAACTGCTATCTGCTGCAAGCATTCGTCCGATTTTTGCATATCCCTGATTACCCGCATGAGGTCTTTCTCTGCCTTCCATAGCTGTTCCACCCAGCCATTAATCTTCTCTTTGACCATCCTTTGTCGATAAAGGGAGAAACTAAGAATCTGCCCTCGTACTGCCGCTTTAAAAGCGTCCCAAACTATTATTTCAGGTGCAGTGCCCCTGTTGATGTTAAAAAACTCGGTAATCCATTTGGTCATATGTTGACAGTATGCCTGATCTAGCAGTAACTTCCTGTCAAACATCCAGGTCAGCGGAAGTTGTGAGAAGGAACTCGTCGTAAACTCAATCACTAACGGGTTATGATCTGCTATTATCTTTGGGAAGAGCTCAATATTGGCCTTTTCTGTGATTTGATCAGAAGCGAAGAAGTAATCCAATCGGACAAATTTGCGGTGAGGCGCTGAAAAATAAGTGTACCGCGGCTCCATCTGCCTATGGCTATGCCAAATATCGATCAGTCCGTGTTCCCTGACTAACCCCTGTAGAGCCCTAAAGGTCTTACCCTTCCTTCCCTGATAAAGAATGTTACTGAAGAGGTTGAGGCTGCTATTCAAATGGATGCTAAAATCACCGCAAAGGATTACCGGAGTAGGCCATAACGCCAATTCTATGCTCAAGAAGTCCAGAATTTCTGGATCGTCCAGATTCGACCCATACAGAGAGCAAATGGTGAGAGGGACACCTAAAATTATAACTTCAGCGATTGCCCATCGGCCTAGCTTATCTTCCTTAATTCGCTTGCTAAATGCGATGCCATGCTTGACTAAAATAGCTACTCCCCGGGTGGTAGTGGCTTGGCGAGAGCATGCAAGGAGATCAAAACCGAGATCCTTTAGCCACCCACTATTGTTCCAGGGAATATGTGTTTCTTGTAAACACAGTGCATCTATATTCATATATCTTATAAGCTTGGAAAGTAAACCTCTTTTTTTCCTGTCGTTAAGGCCGCAAGTGTTTAAAGAGCATATTCAAATTTTACTTTTCCCAGCCATCAGCCCTTAAAATGTAAATAATCCAACAGAACAGAAATGCAAAAAGAAAAAAGATTTTTTCCCCCTTTTTTAAGGGAGTTCCGCAACATGATGTATTTGCAAAATCTCGATTCAAACTAATGCCATGACAAATCAAATAGAATAGTGAAAGTGCCCCCACCCACCCTTCACCCCCCTCAGCCCCGCCACACCCCCAGATCCCACCCTGCTTCTACCAGAAGCCCTCCCCTCCACCCACCCACCCCCCCACCTTCCCACCACATGAGGCATGGGGACCAACGGTCCCTGGTGATGCAGAACTGGCCCAGCGCCCCCTCCACTGGGTTAGAGCCCCCCCCACTCCCTCCCAAAAATTACTGTACCATATCATGAATAGAATCAGAAACAGAGGGGGGGAAAAAAAACGCTAAGAGGAAAAGCAAGCCATACTTAAACCGTTAAACACAAAGGAGACCCCCGGGATAAAACAGATACAGTGCAATGCAAATCATATTCAGCCCACAGATCCCTGTAGCGAAAGCATAAATTCTTTAGCTTGAATTTCATACTGGAAATAGTGTGTCTGCCCCTGAAAGACCACCTTCAGTTTGGCCGGGTTAAGCAAAAAAACCTGAGCCCCCTTTGCCTGAAATAACGGGATTAATTGATGCATTAACCATCTCTTTTCAACAGTCGGCTGGCAAAAGTCAGGTCTCACAAAAAATTTGCACCCTTTGCCGGCCCTTTTCCTATCTGGCCTGGCTAAATCATACAGGGCTTCCCTGGCTAAAAAATTATTAAGACAGATCAGGATGGCACGTGGTCGACTATCACCCTGACCCCCTTTTCTCCGCTGCATAAAGGGGAAGCGATGAGCCCTTTGCAGTTGCGTTTTCCAGTCCCAATGAGAGAGTTCGGGGAAAGCCTCCTCAAAAAGTTCAATCGCGAACTGGCGGACATCTGCCCCCTCCTTGCTCTCCGGGATGCCCAAGATTCGGAGGTTATTCCTCCTGGATCGATTTTCCAAGTCAATCAATTTCAGAAGCGTGTCATCCTTCTTGGCTTGCATAGACTCGGTCAGGGTCTTCTGTGCGGCCAGCTCGTCTTCCAACTGGGAAATTCTTGTCTCTGCCTCTCCAATTCTTGTCGCAAAATCAGAACACGTCTTTGCGACCCTGCAGATTGCATTCTGAAGTTTCCGGCACGCACCTTGAGTCCGAGAACTCTCAGCTCTTGTTTCAGCCCGGTGGGCCATTATAGACTGATAAATAGTAGAGAGGGTGATTTCCTCAGGTTCGTTGGAATTGAAGCTGGTCGCTGCAGGTACCGCAGCTCCAACTGGTGCGTCTTTTCCTTCCAAATTTGATGAGAAGGAATAATCCCAGGTCATTGAACCGTTCACGGCCCCGGTCTGCAAGGATAGGACAGGTTGGTCTTTAAATTTTCTAACTGTTCCGGGACTTATCAAAGATTTATCACTCTCTTCCTCCCAATGAAGACTACTAGTATCACTTTCTTCTCCCACCCAGTCTTTTGCACAACTGTCATCCCCGGAGGAGTTGGAGTGATCAGACAGGGAGTAGAATTTGTCCGCTAAATCCTCCTCCCTAGATGTCAACATGCTGTCGGCCTCCCTGCCGAGGTGACCCCGGTCCACGGCCCCTTTAGAAGGACCATTACTAGTGGAAACTCCATGTACCAGAATGCACTGGGCTGATTGATCGGGCAATGTACCGGCTACCAGCTCGCGGGGGAGCAGACCTGTCATGCCACCAGCTTCCCCACTCTCACCAGGGAGGCTGTCTGTACTAGTATGATCAGGCCCTTGGTCTGATCCCCCTTCTGTAGACCCCCCCTGAGTCAGCTCCGTCGGGATTGATACAGCATCCAGAGCCGAATGGGCAGTTTCAAGGGCAGTTTCAGGGGCGGGTGGAGGAGTATTGATTTTTGTGTTAGTTTTGACTCCTACTGCTGGTTGTTTCTTCGAATTTTGCGCTTTAAACAGGGCGGGACTGTCTGCTTGGTACGAGTGGCGGCGCCATCCCTACCCTTGGGTTGCACACCAACACCCGGTGTTTCCATGACAGAACGACGTCTGCCAACACCAGGACTTCTTCCTTGGGTCGAAACAGTTTTTCCCGGACTGCCAGAAACCGCCGGTGGCCCCCTCGCCTTAAGGCTCCTGGTGTCTGACTTCGCCGGCATGGATGCAGCTGCGCCGGTGGCCAGAGCAAGAGAGGCTGTCAAACCGTGGGTTTTTCAAGTAGTTAGCCACAGGGCAGCGGGACCTCCCACAACCAAAGCCACGAGCGCCAAATCATTGACAACGGGGGCTGGAAAGGTTACGCCGCTATATCACCATCACCATGTCTATCTTTCTTTCCAAAAAAACTTGACCATAAATCCCTACTGAACACACAGTTTCAATAACTTTGGACAAGTCCCTGCTTTCATGAAGTCCAGTGATATGTTTGAATCATCCACCTTTTAACAACTGCCAGCGGAATTAAGCCCTTCACATGCCTCAGGGATCGAGCCTACGAGGCGACCCCCCACAGGGCGGCATCCGAGCCCTCCGGAGCTAATCAGCCTCTCGCAATATACCACCGCTGCTCGCGGCCAGAAGTCTTCCGAGCGTTTCTGACCACTTGAAGCACTTAAAGCGCTCACCGCCTCTGTCAAAGCAAAGCCCAGCGGTGCTGCCAGCAGCTCACAACAATGTCCTCGCTCGGTTTTCCAAATCTTCCAGGGAGAAGCGGAAGACCTGGGATGGATTACCACGAGACCGGGCACATTGGAAGCCGAGAGCCGAAGGTACAGGGCAGCTCAGTACGACCGCAGCCCTCAGCGGGATCCAAACAAACCATCATTGCCTCTGATTCTGTCCTCCATCAGGCCTAAAAAAACAGACTTTCGAAACTGGCGCCACATCGCAACAGTGGAGCCCCGATGGATGCGGGTAGGGGGAGGCCCGGGAGCAGCCAGCTCACACGTCCGAGCTCTCGGACGCCATCTTGCCCTGTCTTGAACTTTCTAATCTCTTATTCAAAGCTACCCACTGTAATACCTGTCTCCTGTTCTGCATCACCTTCTGCTTCAAACTCTTCATTTTCCCTACAATCCTGTTCAGTATCAAGGAAGCTAAACTGGACATCATCACAAACCTTTTCTACCTCTGCCACACTACCATGCAAAAGAGCTATATTATTTTCTCCTAAACATAGGGTAGGAGTTTTCACATAGTAAAGCCTCCTAACTAAAGTTTGCATTTTTAAGTGGTGTACAGCTAACATTCTAAAATGATGAAAGGTGCTTTGGCACACTTTGTTCGATAGAAATGCCAGTGAGTGTCCCTTTAAATTAATATGCTTTTTAGTTTGCATGGATCCAGTCTTTGCAAAGTAGTAATTTTCTGTTTTAAACTTCTGCAAGGAAACATACGGAAGAAATTTCTCAATATATCAATTGATTGCTGTTGTATACTGCAATCACTACTACAGTTCCATTTATATACAGGGGGATGTCATCGCCTTTCTTGCAGCTCTTCAGCAATCTCTTTACTCTACATTCCTAGCTACCATCACCTCTTTCACAATAGGAGTACCGTTCTTCACCTCTTAACATTGTCCAGATTCATCAACTGCATGCACTAATGTGCTCTCTTGGAAGAAAGGCTCAGTACTAGAAGTATGTCTCCATTCACCACTGAAAACTTTGCAAAAGTAACTTCTAGTGACTAGTCTTTTCTTTGGGCTTCTTCTCCTCATAGTAAAACTATTTTGTCTAGTGTCTTCATTCTGTTTAGAATCAAGATAAATAGCTTCCTCTTCAGAGCAAAGGTCTTATCAACCATACCCTCAACGCATTTTCTTTTGCCTGATTGCTTCACTTCTTCTTTTAAACTTCTTCATAGATGTTAAAAATGTGCGAATTACTCTAGTACGGAAAATTCTGACTCTGATTACCTTGAACAGCCTCTGCCTTCTACTTAAAGTCTCTCCTGTTTTAGACAATTTCTTACTTTTTACATGAGACACTTTTTATCCTTTGTTAAACTTTCTTTCTTCTTTATTGTGCAGTGTTTCTGGTAGTGCACATGCAGTTTTAAGAAATGTATTTGTCCTCTTACCAGTTCTTTTCGCTTTGACAGCTTTTTCTGCATTTTGCCCCTTTTGTTTCTCAGTTCTAAGGAGAAGGTGTGTTTGCTGCTGTTTCTTTCTTCTCAAACTTTTTGATGACATTGTAAGTGTCTGTAGATAAGTAGATATTGATGTCTGCAAAGAAAAAAGAAAAAAGATAAGCACATTTACGTATTAGTTATGTAGTATCAGATTATATTTTTCAAATATTTAACTACCAACATAAACAGTTGTCTTATTCTAATATACCTAACATTACCCTATTAATTTTTATATGGCTTTGTACGACGTATATAAGTCACAGAACCTTCAGAGTACATGGCTAACGTTTAAGCACATAGCACCAGGCCTTCTGGCCTAGTACAGCCCACCTTAGTGATCACTTATACGTGTTAGAAGAGCAGTTTACACCTTGTCTAGGAGTGTTAAATATTACAGTGTGTATGGATGTTTTAGTGCTTGTCTGTCTCTATTTCTACTTGGGTATGTGAGATTGAAATTTGGGTGGCAGGGTTGATGTATAATAGTCAAGTGGTTTTAAATGTCAAGTGCTGCCTGGCAGTATATGTGCATGCACAGGTTCAAGTGTACCAGGCCCAAGACATGTTTAAAGGCAAATTTGTTTAAATGGGAGACTTCAAACTGTCCGGTCTTCAGTACATATATGATTGAGTATGGCAGTCCATATGTGGCAGTGTAATTGCAGATGTAAGTTTGTTGATATAGCACTGTCTCTGATTGTGAAGGTATGAGTCTCTAAATGTGTTTGTAAGGGGCTGCATGGATTGCCTCCTGGGTGTGTTAGTAAGTATTGGGTTTTTTAAGTCTGCGTGAAACTGCGTCCATTAGCGCTATATACATATCACTTGTGCCTCTCTGAGTGAATCTATTGGTGCTTCTGTCGCTATGTCAGTGGGTGTTTCTGTGCCTGTCTGCTTTTCTACTAAGGTGAGTTAGATTAAAGTCTGAATGGCAGGTTGCATGTTTAATAGGCTAAATGAGTTTGTAAGAGTGCATATACCTCAGCGAATCTTAAGAGTAGATATGCTACCTTTTAACTAAATACCAGCCTGCCGTATGGCCTATGTATACCCTACATCAAAGCAGACTTTTGAGTAGTAGAAAAACAGTTTATGCCTTGTGTTGGAGTTTGAAATGTAAAGATTGGCCTAGCAGTAAAACTGCATACACACACTGAACTATAGAAGGACCAAAGCATGATACAATGGTACTTCAACATCTTTATAACCTAAATCGACTCCCTCTCCTACAACACATTTGAATATCTATCCTCCACCATTAAGACGAAGGACAACAAAACGATCCACTGCCATCTCCTCTACCACCCGCCAGGCAACATTCCCTCTTTCGGAGAGCACCTCTCTGACCTGATATCACACTGCTCCCTCCTAGACTCCGACAACATAATATTAGGGGACCTCAACCTACATTGGAATGATGCAAATAACACTCTGATCCAATCCCTAAACAAACTTCTCCTCAATAATAACCTTATCCAACACTGCACAGAGCAAACGCATAATAGAGGCTTAATCCTGGACGCCATTATAGCTCAGGAAGATACAGTTACTATCGACCACATCCTCCCTGTAGACTGGCCAGACCACCACATCATTCTATTTCACATTAACCACCTGACCCACTGCCTTACCCATCCACAGGATAGCCTTCATTGGGCGAGAAATCTAAGACAAATTCCCCTTGCTGACCTGGAAGAAAGGGTAAGAATACTACTCCCCCCCAACTCGAATGACCTATCTGCAACTGAGCTCACTACACACTACAACACAACAATGACAACCATACTAGACCAAATAGCCCCCTTGAAGCAAAAAAGAGTCAGGAACAACCCATCGAGAGCCTGGTTCAATACAGACCTAAACTCTGAAAGAAGACATCTCAGAGCGGTAGAAAGACTCTGGCGGAACAACCCATCCTCAACCCACCTTGACCAACTCAAATCAGAACGCAGGAAATACAAAAAACATATTAAGAATGAAAAATCTACCTTCTTCCGTAGTGCACTAGACAATGCCAAAAATCGTCCTAAAGAACTCTTCAATATCATCAAACAACAAACAGCCAAACCTCCCGCATCAACCATACAGGCTTCCAAAGAACTATGTGACACCTTTGCTAATTTCTTTCACGACAAAATCACCAAGATCGAACACTCCCTTGATGACCACCTCCTGGCAGCCAACGACAACCTGCCTCCCAGCAATGAAGGAAACAATCCCCCTCGGCACCCTCCGTGCAGCTGGAAGACATTCAACCCCATCTCCGAAGCAGACATCACGGAAATGATTATCAGGTCCAAACCTTCCTCACACATAGCTGATCCGATTCCCGTCCAACTGGCTAAAAACTCAACCTCACACTAGCCCCTCTCTGGACCCAGATCATAAATAGCTCCCTGAGTACTGGATTCATGCCAGACTGTCTAAAGATGGGCCAAATCACGCCATTATTAAAAAAAATGGGTCGGACCCAAGCAACCCCGACAACTTCAGGCCGGTCTCCAATCTCCCTCTCCTATCCAAAATCCTGGAAAGGTGTGTTCTCCTTCAACTTAACCAACACATTGACAGCAACAACCTTCTAGATACTCACCAATCAGGATTCAGAAAAGGTTGCAGCACAGAGACAGCTATCCTGAACATCATAGATGATGTCTACAAATCCCTCGATGCAGACCATGGCTGCCTACTCATACTCCTTGACCTATCGGCAGCCTTTGACACGGTTGACCACAATCTGCTCATAAATGCACTCCGAGAAAGAATTGGTGCAGACGAGGTGGTCCTACAATGGTTTACCTCCTTCCTTCAGAACCGCTCACAAAGAATAAAAATTAACAACTTCACGTCTGACCTTCTCCCCATAACCAGGGGAGTCCCACAAGGATCGGTTCTCTCCCCATCACTGTTTAACATCTACATGGAGCCCCTCACCTCCATACTCAAAAAAGCCAACATCCCCTTCCACCTCTATGCAGATGATACCCAGATCTACCTAGAAACATCCTCAATTGGAGACATGCAGAAATTAAAAAACACTCTACGAGAAGTCCAACACTGGCTATCCCACAACCACCTTAAGCTCAACCAAGACAAAACGGAAATCCTTTTCATATCCAACAAGGAGCAGACCCCCCTAGTCACAGAATGGCTAAAATCCATTGACGCTCTTAATTGCAAGCTTACCCTGGCAGACTCTGTAAAATCCCTGGGTATCACCCTGGACCCAAGCCTAAACATGGACAAACATATCAAGAACTCAGCAAAGAGTGCATTCTTGAACCTAAAATTACTCAACAAAATAAAACCCTTCATCCCCCCCAACGACCTTAAACTGGCCACACAATCCTTGGTGCTTTCCAGATTGGACTACGGGAACGCAACTCTCACAGGCACGTCAAAATCTCACTTAGCTCCCCTCCGAGTAACCCTAAATGCAGCTGCCAGGATGATCACAGGAGCAAAGAAATATGACCACATTTCTCCCTCAAACAAAAAACCCTGTCTCGCTCCTTCTCGGGAAATGCGCCCAAAGTCTGGAACTCCATACCGGTCCACATCAGGACTAATCCCTCCTTCGTAAACTTCAAAAGCCAGCTCAAAGACCTCTTCCTCAACCGATCTCACCCGAAGGGAGAGATGCCTCGTAATGTGACAGAGCCCCTCCACCAAAGGAATCCTGCCAAGCGCAGAACCTAGTCACCTCAATAAGAAGACTTTCCATCGCCTGTTCCTTTCTGTTTGACTCGTTCCCAAGACCGCCGGAACAAGATTCGACACAAGACAATGCTATTTATTGTAATACTGTATAACTAATTGCATCACGATATATGTTGTAAAGCGCTCTGATACCTCCGGGTCTGGCTAGCGCTATATAAAACTCTTAAATAATACTTCACTGCATCTTAGACTACAAAGTGTCAGTTAATTAGCAGATATAGGAATGAGTATCTCAGCCCCTATCTGGACTGCCATTCCATGTGTATATGAGTTTGTTGCTAGATGAGAGCATATCTTTGTGAAATGTATGGTTATCTAAATATGTATGTAGGGGGCAGCATGGATTGCCTCCTGGGTGTGTTAGTGAATATTTAATTGTGTTTGCAACCGCCTCCATTAGCATTAGATACATAAGAATTGTACTTGTCTGTTTGAGTGAATATTTAGCTGCTTCTGTCATTGTCTAACTGGGTGTATCAGTGTCTGTCTGATTTTCTACTTAGATATGTCAGATTGCAGTATGGATGGCAGGCTGCATGTATACATGAGCACATGGGTCTCTATGAGCACATATAGATCACTAAAACTTCAGAGTACATGTCTTACATACTAAGCACATAGCACACTGCTCTCTGGCCTAGCTACAGCCTACCTTAGTGGTGACTTATATGTGGTAGAAGAGCAGTTCATGCTTTGTCTAGCAGCTTTAAATGTGAAGCTTGGCGTAGCAGCAAAACTGGATGCACAGACTGAAGTGTAGCAGACCTGAGACATAATGCAAGGACTACTTATGAGGATGGTAGACTTGAAAATGTCAGCTCTTCAGCTGATATCTGAATGAGTGTCTTAGTCCCTATGTGGGGGTGTGCTTGCATGTGTATGTACGTTTATTGGTATATGACTACCGCTCTTTGTGGCATCTATGGTTCTCTAAATGTTTAGGTAGGGGGCTACATGGATTGTCTCCTGGGTGTGTTAGTGAGTATTTGGTTTTTTAATTGTGTGAGCAACTGCCTCCATTAATGCTAGATATATATCACTTGTGCCTGCCTGTGTGAGTGCATGTGTAAGTGTTTTGGTCACTATGTCAGATGGTGTTTCTGTGCCTGTCTGCTTTTCTACTTGGATGTGTTATAATTAAGACTGGGTGGCAGGTGGAATGTTTAATAAGGCTCATGAGTTTGTATGACTGCATGCAGTTCAGTAAATCTACACAGTACACGCATTATCTTTAAACCAGATACCAGCCTCCCTATTGCCTAGCTATACCCTACCTCAAAGGAGACTTATAGGTAGTAGACGAACAGTTCATCTCTTGTGTAGGAGTTTCAAATCTAAAGGTTGGCCTACACTAAAACTGCATAAACCCACTGAAGTGTACAAGGCCCAAAACATGATGCAAGGACTACTACTCTAAATGTTAGACTTGAAAGTGTCTGTTCTTTAGGACATATGTGAATAAGTGTTTGAGTGTGAATGTCAGGTGTGATTCCAGGTATATATAAGTTTTAAGGTAAATGACTGCATCTCTTCATGATCTCTATGGTTCTTTAACTCTGACTGTAAGGGACCCCATACTTCGCGTGCTAGGTGTCTTGTTCAGTATTAGTTATTTTTAGCTGTGTGTGCAACTGCCTTCATTAGTGGGACATAGATATCACTTCTGCCTGTCTAAATTATTCAATGTTTAGGTGCTTCTGTCACTATGGGGCCGATTCCGATCTCGGCCGGTAGGGCTCCGAATCGGATTCGGCTTAACCGGATCCGATTCGGAGCCCTATTTCCCGAACGATTCGTACACGCGTCCGGGCGAGCGAGTACGATGCGAAATCGCCGACCGACTCGTCTGGGCGTCCTGACCGCTCCGACCGAATCGATCCCGGGTCTAACCGCACCGACCGACTCGCTCAGACACGACTCGCACCGCGCAATGGAGACGTTCCCCGGCCGGGTAAGTACGATGCGCGCCGCGAGCAGTCCGACCGAGCCGTGCACTCCGGCTCCAAAGAGCAGTCGGAGCCGTGCTCCGGGGTCCGTGTCGGACCCCTGAATGCGTAGCCGTGCGAGTCGCACACAGGGGGACCCATGGGTCCCTCCCTACCTGTGCGTGTACGGCGCGAGTCGCTTCGCCGCGCACACGCTGTAGGGGCGCCCTTGTCCGCCTCGCACCCATTGAGTCAATGGGAGCCCGCGTACGCGTTGTACGACAGGCTCCCATTGACTTCAATGGAGTCCGACCGACTCGAGTCCGATGGCATACGTGCGCATCGTACTCGTTCGGTTGGGCTGCACGGGTCCGATTCGGTCGGAAATCTGTCCGGGTCCGGCTCGGTCGGAGAGATTTCCGGCCCGAATCGGAATCGGCCCCTATGTCTTTTTAAAAATATTTTTATTCTTGTTACCATGAAACCACAAATAAATATACACAGCAGTTGATACAATGAATTATACATAGTTCATAAGTTAAAAAAAGTCCAGACAGTAAATCATCACAAAGCCGTAAAAGAGAGGTAGATATTCAGCAGTAGGCAACAAATATTCCTCAAGTGGAAGTACATCAAAACCACATAAAGTGCAAGTGTAAGGTAGAGTTCCCTGATGGCGAACATCACCCACCACCAGAGGAGGTCCTGGCTGAAATACTACCCTCCACTCTATCCTACTGTTCCTTTAACCAGGTGGTAATCGGGGCCATATCTTACGTCCCAAACTCTCTTTCTTTTGCCCTTTCAGGGTATACAGAGGAGTTTCCATATTATAAATAGTTTGCAGCATTGCTATCCAGATTGCAAATGTTGGGGGATTGGGGCTTAACCATTGCAAGGTAATGCAGAGGCGGGCTATTGCTATGGCCACAAATAAGAAATATACCTCCCTCCTCACAGCATCATTCAGTTCAGTACTATCAAGCACCCCCAGAATTATTAATGTAGGAGTAATTAGAACTGGAGTCCTTATAATTGTCCCCAAAAACCTCCCAATCTCCTGCAAAAATACATCCAATCTGGGACATGAAAAAAAATATGCAAGCAATCAGCCATCTGAAAACCACATCTACTGCCTTTACCCCCAAACCTACCACCCCATTTTGCCTCCTTAACGGGTGTATGGTACAGATTAAAGATTGACATAAAATGTGGACTGCCTGTTAAAAGAACCCTGTGTGCAACTTCCAATGTCTCCTGAAGAAAAGTCCCCTCTATCCCTAATCTGGATTCCTATTTCGAGTTTTGCCCCTCAACATCATTTGAAAGTCCCTGGATCAGAACCTCATATATTGTACCGATCGTGCCCTACATTTCATTGCCTCAACTAACGGAAACTTAATGGATCACTGACAAAATATCAAAGGACAAAATATCGTGTTCCCAAAATATCGGGACATAAATATCGATCTAAAAAATATCGACATCCTATCTACATAATGGTAAGTACTATAATATCGAGAAAAAATATATAGTTAAAAATATCGAAGTTAAAAATATCGTTTTTTTAAATGTATAAAAAATAATGTAAAATAAATTAAATAATACATATAACTTAAAAAACAATATTTAGAATTATTAGAAAATGTTAACAATTATAAGTAATAAATGTAATGTAAAAATAAATTAAACAGACACATATAAAATGTAATATATATATTTACTTAATAATAATTAATAAATAATTATTTTAATAAATTATAAAATGTTAGAAATATATTACAAATTATAAAAACATATATATACATACACCTGTAACATTAAAAATAAAAAAATATATATATTATAAATTAAATTATTAAAATATTTATTAGTTTTTAAAACTACATTTTACACTACATTAAGTGCAACAGTAGGGAAAGTGTTGGATAGCGGAGGTGAATAAGTTACTATTCCCACTCCAGCGAGTGCAACAGTAGGGAAAGTGTTGGATAGCGGAGGGGAATAATTTACTATTCCCACTCCAGCGAGTGCAACAGTAGGGAAAGTGTTGGATAGCGGAGGCATAAAAATTACTATTCCCACTCCAGGGAGTGCAACAGTAGGGAAAGTGTTGGATAGCAGAGGGGATAAAATTACTATTCCCACTCCTGGGTGTGCAACAGTGGGGAAAATGTTGGATAGCGGAGGGGTAAAAGTTACTATTCCCACTCCAGCAAGTGCAATAGGAGGGAAAGTGTTGGATAGCGGAGAGGAATAATTTACTATTCCCACTCCAGCAAGTGCAACAGTAGGGAAAGTGTTGGATAGCGGAGGGATAAAAATTACTATTCCCACTCCAGCGAGTGCAACAGTAGGGAAAGTGTTGGATAGCGGAGGGGAATAAATTACTATTCCCACTCCAATGAGTGCAACAGTAGGGAAAGTGTTGGATAGCAGAGGGGATAAAACCAAAAATTACAGCTATTAAACCTAAATCCCCAAACAAAATTAGAACAAAACAATTACCAAAAATATTTATCAATTAATAAATAAATATTAATGATCAACTAATGATTAATTTATTTAAACTAAATTACCTTCCACCCTCTACTCCAATAAACCCCAAAACACACACTTACATTCTTTTACACAATTTCCATTACTAATTTTACATTAATAAATTAATAACAGTTAACAAATCATAAATTAATTTAAAAAGAATTTCTTCCCAAAATTTACAACTATAATCCCCACAACTCAGACATCAAAATTATTCCACAATTAGCATATTTAATTTTAATTAATTAATTAGCATTAATTAACAATTAATTAATTAATTATAAATAATTTACCTCCCACCATATTCCCCTATAAATGACACCACCAATGTTGTAAAACATGACACAATTAACATAATTAATTAACAATTAATTAATTAAGTAATAACAATTAACAAGCAAAATTAAAATAATTAATAATAAATTAATTCACACAATTAACACTATAAAATAACATTAACTAAATTTCATAATAAAAATATTAAACTCCCTATCAACCCACAACCCGCTGCTAAACAAATGACACATTAACATAATTACCAATTAATTATTAATAATTAACAACCAATTAATAAATAATTAATAATAAATTAATTACCACAATTAATAGTACAACATATTAAATACATAAATATTAATTAATAAAAAATATTAATTAATTAATTATAATTAAATTACTTCCCACCCTACTCCCCTGTCAGCCCACAACCTGCTCCTAAGAAAATGACACAATTAACATATTTATTAATGAATTAATAATAATTAACAACCAATTAATAAATAATTAATAATAAATTAATTGCCACAATTAATAATACAGAATATTAAATACATAAATATTAATTAATACAAAATATTAATTAATTAATTATAATTAAATTACTTCCCACCCTATTCCCCTATAAACCCACAACCCTCTACGGAACTAAAACGCAAAATTTACTTGAAATAAAATTAATAACTTCTAAAAATGTAATACATATATTAAAAAACAAATGCAATACTTAAACAAAAAAATAGAACACATACATTTAAAATACATACTAAAATACATAACACTAACTAAAAAATGATATTTTTAACAACTATGGGGTCATTACAATGGCGGTCGGAAAACCTTCCCGACCGCCATGGTAGCGGGAAAAGACTGCCCGCAAGGCCCGCGACATAACCGCCGGTCGCATTACGATGTTCCTTGCTTGAAATCCGACCGCGGCGGATGGATCGTGGGCTTCAACATTGCGGCAGTTGCTGATGCACGCAGCACCGCTGCGATGTCAAAAGGAGCATGTCCTGCATTTCCCTGCACTGCGTGGCAGGCACTGCACAGTGCCTGCCACCTGGTACAGGGAAATGTAGGGGGGGACCATGGGTACCCCCCAGTGCACCCACACCCCCCCCACACATTGGGGGCCCGCAACGGGCCCCCGGAAGACATTTTCCACCACCTTTCCATGGCGGTTTGACCGCTGAGGAAAGGCTGGCTACCGCCGGAATCATAACCGTGCCGGCGGGGCCAGATCGGCACCGCCACCATTATCCCGGTCCTTCTCCGTCTGCAAGGCAGGAGTGCGGATGGCAACCGGCGGAAAAGCGGCGGTCGTAATCACCCACCGCCGCGGTCACCACCGTCATCCTAATCTGACCGGCGGTTTTCTGGCTTGCGATCGCGGGCGGATGTCCGCCGCCGGTCCAGCGGTCGCCACCGCCGGCCGGGCGACGGTCATCCACCCGCCATCCTAATAGGTCCCTATATTTTTGCAAACGATAATAATGACTTCGATATTTTTTAAAACGATATTATTTACCTATATTTACGATATATTCTTTACAACGATATTCTGACAGTCTATATTTTTGTATCCCAATATTTTGCACTCGATATTAGTGCAAGTCGAAATAAAAAACTCGATATTCTGTCTGTTTACCAAACTTAGGGGCTGATTACGATGGCGGGCGGACTTTGTCCGCTCGCCACCGTAGCGGTGATTGGGACCACCCACCAGACATGCGGCGGTCCCACCACTGCAATTAGGATGCGACCGCCATACTGGCGGGCGCATCCTGGGCCTTTAACATTGTGGGCGGTGCTGCTGGCTGCAGCACCGTTCGCAATGTGAAAGGTGCTTACACCACATTTCCCTGCACCACGTGACAGGCACCACGCGGTGCCTGCCACTTGGTGCATGGAAATGCAGGGGGGTACCATGGGTACCCCCCAGTGCAGCGACACCCCCCGCACATGGGGGGCCCGCAGCGGGCCCCCAAACCCAATCCCCACCAGCCTTTCCATGGCGGCATCGCAGCCATGGAAAGGCCTCCTAAAACCCATATCCTAATATGGCGGACGGTGCTTGCTAGGCACCGCCACCATATTAGTGGCCCTGCTCCGCCCGCCAGGCAATCGGTGTGATTGCCACCGGCGGAAAAGCGCTGGACGAACTTTGCGTCCGCCGCGATACCCACCGCCATCCTAATGTGGCGGTGGATAATTCTCAATTTGATGGCGGAACGATCGCCACCGCCGGCCCGGCGGTGGCGATCGTTCCGCCATCGTAATGAGCCCCTTAATAACTGATTTTTGGATCTTTCATGCTTTTGGCAAGGAAACACTGCAGCTGTAGATATTTAAGAAAATCTCCCCTTGCTAATCCATATAGCTCCTGTAGATCTATAAAAGACCAAAGCTGTCCATCCATATACATATCACCCAAGGATATCAACCCCCTCTGTGCCCACCTAAATGTTACTTGATCTCGGAATAATGGTAGAAGAATTGATGAGGCCATCATGGGTGTATAAATACTCAGCTTAGGGATGCCAAACCTCCGTCTCACCTGTATCCAGACCCTATATGCGGATTTTAAGATCTAAAATCATGTCTTCTTGTAGTAACAGGGCTCCAAGTTCTTAACCAAGCCCCCTCTACCCTCACTTCCCAAAATTAATTCATAAATAGTTGGCGCCTCTGACACGTTGACCCTCCACGGGCTATATGAACTCAGAATACCCATATAATGTAACACACATGCCCAGTAATAGAAAGAGAACCTTTGGATTGCCCATCCACCACGCTGTCTTGGCAAGATCATCCATTTGGTTGCCCTTCTAGGTTTACGATAGCCCCATAAAAATCTAAAACAGATACTTTCCAGAATGGACAACCAAATGTGCTAATTTCTAATGTAATTGTTCTAAAAACATACAGCACTTTGTGTAATATGGTAATTATCAACACATTGCTTCTCCCAAACAGTGAGAGATGCAAATGATCCAATCTTTCCAAATCCCTTCTGGTATTATCTAGTATCAGCGCCATGTTCAGGCCAACAATCTCACCCAAAACAGCTGTATGTTTTACGCCCAGATACACATCCTCGAAGTCCATCTGTGCATAAAATCTGTGTTTTGTTTTCATTCAGTTTATATCCCGACCATGCCCCAAACTGTCTGGCCAAAGCTTCAATCTCAGGGAGTGCATTGGCAGGATTGCTGGTAACCACTGCTATACCATATGCATATGCAAGGGCCCTATACTCCACACTATTGAGCACAACCGGATTAATATGAGTGCTTCTCCCAAGTTTTTCTAAAAAGGGGTCAATAAATATAGCGAATAATAGTGGGGAGAACAGGCAACCTTGTCTAGTGCCCCTTGAGATACCAATTCACTCTGCATCTTGACCCATTATACGAATAATGGCCCTAGATGAGTGATACAGGGCCCTAATAGCCCGATAATAGCACCATATATGAAGTATGGTGGAAGGCTGGGTCTCTTTGAGCACATATAGCTCACTGAAACTTCAGAGTGCATGTCTTACATATTAATCACATAGCACACTGCCCTATGGCCTAGCTACAGCTTACCTTAGTGGTGAGTTATAGGTGGTAGAAGAGCAGTTTATCCTTTGTCTACGAGTTTTAAATGCGAAGCTTGCTGTAGCAGTAAAACTGGATGCACAGACTGTTGCAGGGATTCTGCACATACACAGAACTATGCGCAGGAAAATGGGACCTCGGTGTATAGGGGCTAAGCCTTCCCACCACCTTAGTGCCCACGAACCCAGCACCAACTAGCTATAGTGTTTCACTCGCTCTCCTACTCACAAACAGAGAAACCAGTGATTAGACACCCCAGAAAACAACACTCCCGGATCTCTCAGGAATCGCGGTAGCAAGACACACCGTTTCGCTCAGACTCTCGTACTTGTTCACAATAGGATCTGACAGAGACACGAAGATAGTCTAAAATATTTATTTTAACTAACGTGCTCTAAAATGCAGTATACGTGCCACAGCCAGCATAAAGATACATAATACTAATATTGTTAGCATTGCAGTAAGGCCATATATCATAAAGGGAGACGTCATTATACAAAGACTATGAAGAAAGGACTACAGTGCCTATGCTCCCTCCCCTTGGTAAGCAGAAGTATTATTATATAATAGAAGATCTCTGGGCTTTGTTAGCAGACCCCATACCTCAGGCCATAGATCGTATTTCTACATCACAGGTGCAGGCTACTCTTCTCCCTGGAAAGGTCCCTCTCCAAGTGTGTTTTACCTAAACATGCATCCCCAAAATATCAAAGTACAAGTCTCCAGCAAGAACAGCTGCATTGGTATGTTTTGTCTAAGTGCTAGTTCCTGACCAGAACAGAATAACAAGAGTCAGTGTTTATCGAACTTGCTCACAATGTTCAGACTAAACTCCAGGAACAGGCAAAGAACGAGCACAGCAGAGAGTTCTCACGTGAAAGGCATAAACAGAGTCTTTGCAAAAATAAAGACATGCAGTGTCGTACGCAAAGCAGCATCATGGCTACCGGGCTCATGCTAACTTAAAGATGTCGACAATGACTCTAGTGACCACGTGACAAGACTGAAGTGTAGCAGGCCCGAGACATAATGCAAGGACTCATTTTGAGGATGGTATACTTGAAGATGCCAGATCTTCAGCAAATATATGAATGAGTGTCTTAGTCCCTATGTGGGGGTGTACTTGCATGTCTATGTAAGTTTGTTGGTACATGACTGCCTCTCTTTGTGACATCTATGGTTCTCTAAATGTGTATGTAGGGTACTTTATGGATTGCATCCTGGGTGTGTTAGTGATTATTGGGTTTTTTAAGGGTTTGCAACTGTCTCCATTAGTGCTAGCTACACATCACTTGTGCCTGTCTGTCTGAGTATATGTATAAGTGCTTCTGTTGCTATGCCAGTGGGTGTTTCTATGCCTGTTTGCTGTTTTTACTAGGATGTGTTAGGTTAAAGACTGTGTGGCAGGTTGAATGTTTACTAGGACACATGACTTTGTATGACTGCATATAGCTCAGTAAAGTTTCATAGCACATGTGTTACCTTTAACCAGATACTAGCCCGTCCTATGGTCTAGCTATACCGTACCTCAAAGGAGACTTTTACGTAGTAGAAGAACAGTTTATCCTTTGTGAAGGAGTTTTAAATCTAAAGGTTGGCCTACCAGTAAAATTGCATACACACACTGAAGTATACAAGGCCCAAAACATGATGCAAGGGCTACTTCTTTAAATGTTAGACTTGAAAGTCTCAGTTCTTTAGCAGATATGTGAATAAGAGTTTGAGTGTGAATCTCATGTGTGATTCCAGGTATGTATACGTTTAAAGGTAAATGACTGCATCACTCCATAACCTCTATGGTTCTTTAACTCTGTCTGTAAGGGACTCAATACTTTGTATACTGGGTGTCTTAGTCAGTATTCGTTTTTTTAGCTGTGTGTGCAACTGTCTTCATCAGTGGTTCATATGCCTTAATAAATCTTCAAAGTACATGTAACTTTTTAAGCAGATATTAGCCTGGCCTACAGTTCTGCTGCACCCTATTTTAGAGGAGACTTATACATAGTACAAGATTAGTTTATCCTTTCTGTGGGAGTTTTTAATGTGAAGGTTGACCTACCAATAAAACTGAATGCAGTGCCTGAACAGTACAAGGTCCAAAACATGAAACAACGGCTACTTCTCTACATCTTAGACTTCAAAGTGTCAGTTATTTAGCAGATATAGGAATGAGTATCTCAGTCCCTATCTGGATTGCCATTCCATGACTATATAAGTTTGTTGCTAAATAACAGCATCTCTTTGTGAAATGTATGGTTCTGTAAAGTTGTATGTAGGGGCTGTATGGATTGCCTCCTGGGTGTGTTAGAGAGTATTGGTTTTCTTAAGTGTGCCTGCAACTGCCTCCATTGGCGCTAGATACATATGACTTGTGCCTATCTGTGTGAGTGAATGTGTATGTGCTTCTGTCACTATGCCACTGGGTGTTTCACTGCCTGTCTACTTTTCTACTAAGGTATGTCAGATTATAGTGAGGGTGGATGTATAATTGTCAAATGTGTTTGTATGAGCGCATATAGCTCAGTGAATTTTAATAGTACATGTGTTGCCTTTTCACCACATTCCAGCCTGCTCTACAGCTTAGCTACAGCCTTTGTGAGTAGTAACTTTTACATGATAAAAGAGCAGTTTATGTCTTGTGTAGGAGTTTCTAATGTGAATATTAGCCTAGCAGTAAAACTGCATGCACAGGGTGTAGTGCAGCAGGCCCGAAAATTATGCAAGGCCTACTTCTCTGCATGTTCCAGTAGAAAGTGTCAGTTCAGTACCAGATATCTTAATAAGTGTCTCAGTCCCTATCTGGGCCTGAGATCGCATCTTTTTTTTTTTTTTTTTCCACCATCAGTTTTTCATTTATCATTTACAAAAAAAAACATACAGTATTATACAGGTTTCGTTTTACACCAAAAGGATAATCAAAGGAAAAAAAAAAAAAGAACAGTGAGACAGGGAATAAATTAAAACTAGTCATCTGATTGGTGTATCTTCAGCAAAACGGTCAGAAAAACAAAGTTAATTGAATCTGCAACATTCCGGATGCCCACCCCTCAAATAAGAAAAGAGTAAAAAAGGCTGTTGAAATCATAACAGATGTTATTTAGGATTATGGCTGGGGTCGCTCCAATCTAGCCTTCCAATCCATTACTGGAGCCCAGATAAGTTTCCCTAATTTCCTAGCTTTCCACCCTTTCTTCTCGTAAAGACCCTTTTCTAGACTATAGATGGCTAAAAGCCGTGATACCCATTGTTGAAAGGTGGGAGGGTTGAAGTCCTTCCATGCGGCTGCCACACAGATCCTAACAACCGCCATAGCAAGAAATAAAAATTCACGGTGAGCTACATGAACTCCATCCCTGCCCACACCTAAAACCACTAATTCATCGGATAATCTTATTTGGATCCTCAAAGTTTGACCCATAAAGTGTTCAATTGCCCTTTTCAAAGGGTCCAGCATAGGACAAGAGGCGAACATATGTACCGTATCGGCCTCCGCACTACGACAGCGCGGGCAATAAATGCCCATAGTCCCCCCCATTGGGCTATTTTTGCAGGAGTATAATAAAGTTCAAAGAGGGTTTTAAAATGTTGAGCTTGTAGATTAGCTACCTTCAATACCGTACATCCTAACTTAAGTGAGGTTAAAAACTCACTCCCTTCAATATCAAGCTTCCCCCGCCATTTCTCAGAATATTTTCCCAGATCATCATTTTGATGCTGATTTAACTCACTATAAATCTGGGTGATGGAGCACCCTTCAGGATTTTGCACCGTTTCCACAACTGTGTCTCTGTCGAATGTTCTTGTTCCCCCAGTTTTCTTTACAAGGGCCGACCGAATCTGTAAAAATTAAAAAATTCCCTGCGCTCCAAATTAAACCGGATTTGGGCTCTTTCAAATGTAATTATACCATCAGAGTCTATAATATCACCAACCGTCTTGACACCCAACCCGTCCCACCGCCTCATTACAACATCATGAAAAACCTCAGGTAAGGATGGATTCCTAAATAGAGGAGTATAACGGTTCGTTCTGCCCAATCCCAGCTTTTTCCTAACAGAAGACCAAACAAATATTGCTGCTCCCAAAGTCTTAAATTTAGTTTTTTTATAATAGCTGGCCTCGCTGAAGCTCAAAAGCCAATTGCGCGCTTCACCATCTATAAGTAGGTCATATACATCCGGTACGGCGTCATCATCCCTCCACCTATCAGTAACCGTGCCTCCTAATAGCCCACGCATATATTGTAATGCTGCGGCCCAATAATATAATCTTAAGTCAGGCACTGCCCAGCCCCCTTTCTCCCTGGGGAGGGACATAAATTTAAGTGCCCTTCTCGTCTTCCCCTGTGCCCAAATAAAATTATTTATCATTCTTTCCATTTCTTTAAACCAAAAGGTCTCAAACTTCAGGGGTATCGTTCTAAACAAATATAAGACTTTTGGGAGGAATATCATCTTAATAATATTACATCTTCCCACAATCGAAAAGTGTAAATTATTCAACCTATTAAGATCCGTCCTTGATTTCCGGATCACTGGTGCAAGATTCTTTTCAACGACCTTGGCTAAATCCGATGTGATAACAACCCCTAGATAAGTGGCCGAATCGGTCACTCTTGGATCTACCAAGTTGGTTTTCTTATTAACAACGATTTGCGTCTTCCCCCGATTGAGTCTATAACCAGAAACTGCCCCAAAGCGCTCTGCCTCATGTTCAATTTCGTCTAAAGCTACAGAGGGGTTAGCAGCCGTAATTGCCAGGTCGTCTGCATAGCCCAAGATCTTTGTTTCAAATCCGTTAAGCCGTATTGGGAGAATGCCCTTGTTCACCTCTAGTCTCCTAATTAAAGGATCAATATAAAAAGCAAAAGAAGGGGTGAACACGGGCACCCCTGCCTAGTTCCTCGCATGATATCGATTGGATCACTCTGCCCCCCATAACACGGAGTCGAATCTTAGGGTTCCTATACAACGCTTGTATAGCTCTTATGCACCCCTTGCCAATACCTACATTCTCCAACACAGACCAGAGGAAGCCCCACGAGACCCTATCGAACGCCTTCTCCGCGTCAAGCAGTATAAGCGCCATAGGGTCTCGTGTGACTGAGGTGCCATCGAACAGAATGCAAACTCTCCTAATATGTTCAGCAGTACCCCTGCCAGGGATAAAGCCATGCTGGCGGGTCGAAATAACCTTCCCTATATTTGTGCTAAGGCGGTTGGCTAAAATTTTTGAATAAATCTTTGCGTCGCTGTTCATTAGGCTAATAGGCCTATAAGATCCAGGTTCGTTAGGGGGTTTGCCTTTCTTTAAAAAATGATCATACTTGCTTCTCCCCATGACTGCGGAGGTATTTGTCCATTCTGTACCTGGCACATTACGCAACATAAAACTTCCCCCAAAACTGAAAAAAAGATTTTATAAAATTCTAGCGGAATAAGATCAGGGCCTACCGCCTTGCCTGATGGTAAATCTTTAATGGCTCCCTGAATTTCTTCATTTGAGAAGCAAACATCCAAGGCTGTGGAATCTTCTATAGAAAATGCCTCAGCGGGGGCTAGTTCTAGATAGTCCCTTACATCTTTAGCATCCCTAACAATGTCCTCACTATATAAATTTTGATAATACTCATAAAATACATTACAGATATCCTTAGGGGTAGTAGCAACCGTCCCATCCGATGTTTTAATCTCCGCAATATCCCCCTAGTGGCTATCTGTCTAGTCCTTACTGCTAAAATATGACCAACTTGTTCACTATATTCATGGTGGGTTTGTTTCCACGCCAAGAATTTACCAGCTGCTTTCGCAGCAATGATGTCTCCTGCGGTGGCTTTTGCTAATGCCAGTTTCTGTGCAATCTCGTCAATGTTAAGACTAGAGCCGATTACCCTAACCAATTCTTCTTCTAGATCCGCAATTAATCTTTGTGTGGCCTCCATCTCCAATTTTTCCATCTTATTCCGTCTCAAAGAGTAGCTCATAGTTTCCCCCCTAATTCCTGCCTTAAGAGCATCCCAAACTACCCCAAGCTCGACACTCCCCAAGTTAACCTCAAGAAATTCTTTAAGCCATTTATTCATATGCTCTACGTATTTTACATCCTGTAGTAAGGCTCGTTCAAACGTCCAGCATGATCCCTGTGGGATTACCGCGGGCTTTTGGATCTCAAGAACCAAGGGGTTATGATCAGATACCAGCCGTGGTAGTTTTTTAATTTTACAAAGAGAAAGGAAAGAAGAAGAAACTAGAAAATAATCTAAATGAGCTACGACCCTATGGGGTGCTGAATAGTACGTACTCCCTATCCCCGAAGGGGATGATTGCTCCCATACATCCGTAAGTCCGTTATCATCCATCAATTGGATTAAGGCCCTATGGCCTTTCTTTTTACGGCCTACAAATTTAGCTGGGTCTCTTTTCCACAGCCCATTTAAGCCATTAATATTAAAATCCCCACACACAATGATCGGAAGAGGCCAATTAGCCAATTGCATATTAACATAATTAAACATTTCAGGATCATCAACCGTAGGTCCTTAAACTGAACAAAGCGTAAAAATAAGTCCTGGTATTTGACACTCCACAATTACCCATCGGCCATACTTATCAGATAGACATTTTTTAACCGATGTCCCCTTTCTTTTGGCGAGTATTGCCACCCCCCGAGTCTTAGTCCCTTGTGAAGTACATGCTATAAGGTGAAATCCCAGCTGTTCTAAGAGAGACTTTCGAGACCCCTCAATATGCGTCTCCTGTAAGCAGACAATGTCAGCTCGCAGGGTCTTAAGATATTCTCTTACCATCCTTCTTTTAGCGGCATCATTCAGCCCACATACATTAATAGTTACTATTCTCATGTTGTGTGTGGTTTATCAAACTGCCTAAAACCTGACACTTAGGGGCCCATTACGATACCCGGCGTAAAAAAATCCGCCAGGCATGGAAGCGGCAAAAATCCGCCCGCACACACCGCCTGAACACCGACCACGCCATTATGAGTACACAAACCGAAAACCGCCATCGGCGGAAAAATCACACAAAATACCGCCCGCCATCGTCCTGAGTCGGAGTCAAACCGCCCGCCACGGACGGAAACACGCACGACAACACAAAACCGCCCGCCCACACGGCCGACACACCGCACGTGAAATTACGATCGCACCGCCATGAGCGCGGAAAAACAACAAATATACCGCCCGCCAGCGCAAACAACGCCGATGAGAATCGACACGGCAGAAGCCATGGCGCCAACGTACCTGCACAGAAACCATCCGCACACAAAACCAATAGCACACAACATGGCCAACAAGTCCACACAGCAAGGCACACATAAATACACAAGCACAGTACACATCCCGAAAACACCCCCCGGACAAACAAAAAATACAAAGGCCAGAACCCCAGACACAACACACCTGAAAACAACAGACCATGAGGACACACCCACATAGGTGAGTACAAAAGCAGCACTCCCACAGACCACAACCCCTTGCTACATTGCAAACCAGAGAGGAGAGGAGAGGACACAGTGACACAGCAAGGACAGCAGCACACCACAGAAACGCACACATCACAACCACCACCACCACCACCAAACACCGGCACCACAAACCCCCTGCACATTACACAACACACACCGCACCAGCACCACAAACACCATGGCACCACAAAGGATGCCCAAGTTCACGCCCATGGAGCTGACGGTCATGGTCGACGAGATCATCAAGGTGTACCCACAAATCTATGGGAACATGGTCCAGCACACACCACTAGCCACCAGAAACAGAATGTGGAACCGGATCGTAGACCAGGTCAATGCAGTCGGGACCCTGCCCAGGAACAGAGTCGAGATAAACAAACTTTGGAATGACGTAAAGAGCCTGGTCAAGAAGAAGGGAGGGCAAAAACAGAGAGCTGGCTGCCGTCACTGGCGGAGGGAATCCCGCGCTCTTTAAGACCTTCAAAGCGTGGGAGGAGAAGGTGCGAGTCGTAATCCATCCGGAGATCCTCGCCGGATTAGCAGGGGGAGTGGAGGCTGGTAAGTACAAACTAATGTATACCAGCACACCGCTATGTACTCACATGCGCAACTACCATGCCACAGCTCCCAGGGACAAACACCCCCATGTCCAGCACACAATACACAACACATCACACGCACATGCAACAGACACTACCACACACAGCCCAAACCGAACAACTGTAAGATGCGTGGGGACATGTGTACACTAAGCCAGCCACGTAACCACCAACAGGTCCCCAAATATGCCAGAAGCGCCACAACGAGCACCCACCACACCCATGTGTCCGCCACAGCTGCACTAACCGACAAGTAACAGGTAAGTGGCAGGAACACAAAGTACAGTAGGTGGGACGGTGGACAGCCCAAGTACAACACACACCAGGCCCCAGTCCCACAGCACAGCAAGGAGGAGCATCCCCACACCCCACAGCCACGTGTCAGCCACCGCAGTGCACAACGACAGCCGAAAGGCAGACATCACGGTCCACAGCAATCGGTGTCAGTGGGTGTACAGCCACCCCACGACCCACTACACCCCCCCACCCCCACAGACCTGCAACATGGAGCACCCCCCGCTTAGAGCCATGTGGCATCCAGTACAGTGCACGCACGAACAACTTGCAGGTGGGAAACTGGACAGGGCTGGATTACTGGAGGCATGAGGACCATAACACCACCAACACATGGGACATGTCACGTAGCAGACGAACACGCAGCACCGCCCACCGTCACGAACAAGTGAACAATGTGCACACGGACATGAACAACAGACTCACACCCCACATGACCCATCACAGACATAGCAACACCCAAGGAGCCACGTCTGCATGCACAAGCCACACTGAATATAGTCCCACACGGCAGCCACTGTGCAACTCATCACACACAACCGAAACACCATTGAAGTCCTGTCCATGTAGCCCCCACTGCCTGTCAACCCCACACCACACAACTACGCCTATGTAAGACAAACAACACTAGACGCAACAGAGCGGAACAACAGAAATGCACACGAACACCACTGAACCCATCAAACTCACAGACACACCATGCACATACAACATACCATCCATCCCATCCGTCAGCCCCAGTCACATGAAAGGCATGTCATCCGCACAGCTGCCACACATACAGCAGTCACGCTAAGACACATGCCCATGACCAACCATGTGCCAGAAGTCAATTAAGCGCACGACACACTGTGAGCAACAACACACAACATGGGCCACACCCCCCGAGCACTGCAGTGATGCACATGGCACAGGGCAGCACGCACACCAAGGAGATGGGACAACTGCAATACGTTGGCTGGCACACAACTATCACTCACTCATAACGATGCGTCCAATGCCATGTCCAGTAACCACAACAGACAGCAAATATGCAGGGCATGTCAGGCATGCACACACCTCAGACCATGCACTGTCATGCTGCCACAACACATGTCACGTTCGGCACCCATGGCTCACAGCATGTACCCCAAAAGCATATCCCCTCCCAAATGCGAATCTGGGGCATGGCTCCCATGTTGCCATATGGGTTCCTAAGCGTTCCATATGAACTCCAAAAGCAAAGTACAAACCAGACCCAGGATGGGCCAGGAGCCCGCATACACCAGAGTCACAATGAGTAGGGGCACAGCAACACACCCATCGGCATGGCCAATCCGTCCCATGCCACATGTGCACAGCACACAGTCCCATTGCCTAGCACACACAACTACAGATGCCACAGCCACACACTCGCCTCCGGGAAACCCATGTACGAGATTGCACGAACTGCCAATGTCAGACGACTAATACATACTTCGCCAGGTGCAACACAATAACAAATCTCATTCTCTCCACAGGTGACGAACTGCTGGACGCTGGGGATGAAGACAGCAGCCAGCACAGCCAGCCTACAAGCCCCCAACGAGGACACACGGATCTGGAGGATCTGTCCACCTCTTCGGACACGGACCACCAAGCTGGCCCATCTGGCGTGGCAGGGCCCAGCCGCTCCCCAGGACCCCTCCTACCCACCAACCCATCATCCAGGGATGCTGAACAGTCCCAGTCCCCTGCTGCCACTGTCGTTGCGGCCACACCCACGGTCATTGCGGCCACTACCACTGCCGCAACCGCCACCATCGCCGCACCGACCACCACCGCCTCCACCACCACCACGTCTTCGCTGGCACCATCCCCAGCGCAGGTGGTGGCCCGGCCGACTGGATCCACCCTGGGAGCCACAGCGAGGACCGTGGTGTGCAATGTGGCTAGTGGGCAGGCCGGTGGCAGCAGGACTGGTAGGAGGAGCAGGGTCAGGGAAACGCCAGCCTCCCTGGGAGCCATGCCCTGCCTCAAATGGCCAGAGTCCTTGGGGCCTATGAAGAGGCCCAAGGACAATGGGCCAGGTCTGCTACTGACACGCGGGAGGTGCTGGGGGTGCTGAGGTCCATGGACGCCCGTATGGGCCAATTCGTGTCCCGTATGGACCAACTCGTGGACCTCATGGGCCAGCTGGTGGTGGCGGTGGGGTCACAGGCAAGGCCAGCAACACCACCTCCGCCACCACCTGCTAGGGCGCAGGGTCGGCCAGCAGTGTCCACTTCCCCTGCGTCCACAGCCAGTGAGCACACCTCACCCACCACCAGCAGGTCGCCACCACACACCCCCTCCCAAACGTGGAAGGGGCCGTCCGAAGAGGAAACAGATCTCCCGGGAGGACTTCGCACGCTCCAGTCGCAAGTGAGGCAGCCAGCCAGCCTTCCGCCAGCCTTCCTTGACCAGCCACTGCATTGACTTGCTCTACGATCCCACTCCACACAGCCAGCTGGATGGCATGTGTGTGTTGGACTATGGACATAGAACCAGTGGGTACACCCTGATCATCACGCAGCCATGACCGACAGCTCATTGTCACTGCACGCACCACTTTTGTCATCACCTTACACACAATCACATGTCACAGTTTGTAATAAATGCACCTTTTTCACTAACTGCTGTTTGTGCCCTGTGTTCTATTTGTACGGAATACAACGGCCACCTTGGGCGGAAGGGCACCTGATGCGTGGCATGGCAATGGAATCCGGAGGGACCTGTAGGGACCTAGGGGTGGGAGACAGAACAGGAGCACATTCAATGAGTGTGTCACACACCCATCACACAGTACATGTCAACAACTACAAGCAATGTACACACATCGCACGGAGCAATAGGGCACAATGCCACAGTCACCAACAGTGGCATACTACCCTGGCCATGGAGCGTTGACACACTGCACGCAGTGAACATACGGCCACCCTGACACAGCACACACACACCTGCACAGATACAGACACATCATCCGTCGTACATGGACACTCACCGTCAAGTGAAGTAGCGGGCGATGAGCTGCTGGCGCACATTCCCAGCTTCCTCCTCTCCGCTGTCCACCTCACTCGAGCTGTCCTGGTCTGCGGGCTGGGGCCCTGGTTGATCTCCGTCATCCACAATGAGGGGGATCTGCTTCCGAATGGCCAGATTGTGCAGCATGCAGCACGCCACCACTATCTGGCACACCTTCTGTGGGGAGTACGCCAGTGCACCCCCGGTGCGGTCCAGGCACCTGAACCTGGACTTGAGGAGGCCAAAGGTACGCTCGACCACACGTCTGGTCCTCCCATGTGCCTCATTGTATCGATCGTCTGCTGGGGTGCGAGGATTCCTCAATGGACTGAGCAGCCATGCCCCATTCGGATACGCAGAGTCACCTGGGTGTGAGGGACACAGAGAACCGTAGCTATTCCAACTGGACAGGGGACAGCATCGCACAACCAGCACGCTACACCACTCCACATACTCACCGACAATACAGGCACGATCCTGTTGCAGATTGGCCATCAGTCGTGGCAAGATGCTGTTGCGCATTATGTGTGCGTCATGTGCCGAGCCTGGAAACTTGGCACACACGTGGGTGATCACCATGTAGGCAAGGCACACCACTTGCACATTCAGGGAGTGCGTGTGCTTCCTGTTGCGGTACAGGTGCTCAGTGGCCTGTGGTGGAACAAGGCCAACATGAGTGCAGTCAATGGCTCCCACGACGTGTGGGATTCTGCCAAGGGCATAGAATGCACCCTTCACTGCCGCCAATTCACGAGCCCTGGGGAATCTGATGTACCTGTTCCGGTACAGCATCATGGCTGCCAGTACATCCCTCAGCACCTTGCTGAACATGGGCTGGGACATCCCTCCTCCACTGCCCACTGTGTGCTGGAATGACCCAGTGGCGAAGAAATGCATGGCGGCCATCACCTTAGCCGTGGGGTGACAGCAGTCGGATACACCCTGCGGGGACGGAGATGGGGCTCTAACATGGCACACAGTCGATGCAGAGTTGGCCTGTCCAGCCGAAACTTCCTGATTACCTCTGTATCGTCCATGTCCGCCAGCAATTGGTATGGGCGGTCAATGTTCGGTCTCCGCCTGGGTTAAATGGCAGAGGACACATGTCAAAGCAACACGGCACATAGCAATTTCGCATACACATCACTGACATGACTGAGCAAGCACATGAGCCACAGCCCAGCTGTCAAGCTGGGACGGCACGGCCACAATACACTTACACAGGTCTCCCAACAATGGCAATGGCAAGTGAGACATACCACTGCCATGTGCATGCACATGGGGATCTAGGCCCCAATGACTTGCGGGGCGTGCTGATGGGGACTGACTGCATATTCGTCAAGCGGCAACGCCACGGCAACATGAGTGTCTGCTGAGCATGGAACTGCTTCCGAGGCTGGATGAGTATGGCACACGACGACGACGATGTGGGCACGGGCTGAGCGGCCAATACAAGTGGGACCTGTGGCACGAGGGGAAATGAGACAGTAGTAGGTGTCAGCACTGCACCCTATGTACAGCACTGTACGGATCACAGCTCCCGAAACATTGACTGGTGTCCACATTGACAGCCCCATGCCAAGACGGCTGTGTGCTTGCAGTCACACGTCACAGGTGAGAGGTTACATTGCACGTGCCAGGTGGCAGACGTACATAGTGGGAGCTGGCATGTGTGCGCATGTGTCTCCTGTTCAGGATCCACCAGATGGGCGCTGACTCTGTACTGACCATTGGACACAGCATGTTCCGTGGAAGGCTTGTGTGTGTGGGATGGTGGCACTGGATGTGCCTCCGTTGGGTGGGGGGCCATGCACAGGGCGGGTACGTCGATGATTGCGCATTGTTGGTCACGGTGGGTGCACCAACTAAGATGTGTTGCCCTGTGTTCAATTCCTATGTCCGCATGATGATGGACTGTAGATGTGGGCAGACTACACATTGGTCGATGTGCTGTCTATATGCATGTGCCTTCACACCAGGCACAGCTGCCCCTGCACATGTGACCCCTGCTGGACTCGCTGCTGGGTCTGTGGAGCTGATGCACCTTCTGCGCGTGGGGCGGACAGCTCTCCTCACTTCCCTCATTGCGCATGTCATGACTTTGCCGCAGGTGACATGGATCATGGAGGGCCCACATGTACGCGTGGGTAGGCTACACATGATTGTACACTGGTCGCCACCCCAGTCAGTGTTTCGAATGGGAAGGTTGTCGTGCTGGTGGTATGTTCGATGTGGCGGATGGGCGGGCCTAGGTGCGGGCTTACATTCCGGACATGGGGGGGTAGTTGGATTGGCGACTAGTTGCAGTACACACGGGACACGTCTCTTCCTTTCCACATCTGGGTCATCCCTTGTACTTACTGACAGTGATACAGTCATCTTCGCCCCAGCCCTCATGTCCTCCCCTCGCTCCCCCAATATGAATGCTCACCTGCGAGGCTAGCGCCTGCACAGGCAGCCCCAAGCTCGCACCAGAGAGGGCAAGGAGTGTATGTGTGGGTCCAGTTGCACGAGTGGGCTGTCTCAGGGTATGATGTGTGGCGGGACGCCGTCCACCTGCGTGGTGCCCCAAATGGAGACCCGGCCTGCATGGACTATGCATCACAGTCTTCGCCTTCCGGATCCGCCACCTGCGACACCCAGTGGCTGTGGCTGCCCTTGCGGCCAGGCCGCGTCCGTCTGTGGCTGATGGCCCACACATTCACTCTTTGGCCTCTCTGGGGAGGGGCTCGGGGGTGGTGGCGCACGCGCTTGCACTTAGTCGCAATGGCATGTGGCGTGGTTGGTATGATGGGCAATGGATGGGATGGTGCGAGCCACCTCCCGTGACGTCAGTGCTGCTCGTGCTGTGGTGCGTCCCCCTACACTTCCATTTGACTTGTGCCATGCTAGACGTTGAGGTTCTATTGCCTGCGTGATATGACCAGGAGGAGCGCGAGGAGACCTCTCACACACCATGCTCCACTGCCATCCCGTGCCCTGTATCGCCTGTGCGGATTGACTATGTTGGGGTTGCACCTGGTCGACTGGGGCTGTGTGTGCCTTGTCAAGGGGCATGGCGGGCGCACAACAGGATCCAGCTTGTCCACAGAGGGTGGGCTGAGGTGCGCCTGGTACCGCTTTGTACGTGTGCCCGGCTGCTGTGCACACACGTGTTCACTCCCCCCGACAGGTGTCCTCTCACAATGCCCAGGGAAGCGGTGGTGTACTGTTCATGACCCCTCCCAACACGGCGTGCTCCAACTTGGCATGTGCGCATCTACCCGTCGCACCCACCCACCTGAGCACTGCGTCCATACGACTTCACACGACACATGTGTGTCTTCCACAGTAGTGCTACTCATTTGCGTTGACATCCAATACCAGTGGACTACATGGTCATGTCACGACTGCCGTGTACTTCACATACTCTCATCCTCTCTCATTCGTACTTGTGAAATGAGTCAGCGAAAACAGTTTTGGTTTCAAACATTATATTGAGTCTTCTGTCCTCTGTGATGCAGTATAGTGGACACTACTGGCAGCGGAATACATGTTGAGGATATACTGAGCATGATAACAAATGGGATAGGGTGTGGGGTTACATCTGCTTGGCCAAGGCTGTGCTAATGTACATTTACGTATAGCTGCGGAGCTGCGGACTTTGACACAGACGGTATACATGTAGCCTACCAGACCGCTCGGCATCATGGGCACAGTCCATCTCAGTTCCATGTGACAGGTTTGCTGCGGTTGTTCCTCATGCACGCGTGCATGTGAGATGACATCAGGGCATGTGCTTGCGTGCATGCAGCGGCGTGCCACTTGTTGTTGCACTGTGGTGGTTACTGGACATGTCACAGTCACTGGGGTCGTGTTGTTGTTGTATGCACTTGTCGTCCATGCAAAGGTCCTGGTATGGGATTCCCCGGGCGGGGGTGGGAGGGTGCAGCACCCACAGACTCCAGGCGACCTATTCATGTCCACTGAGCGGTGTGTGTGTCCATGTGCGCTGGATCCATGTCGTGTCCTGGTTGTTCGTGCAGTTCCGTCCATGTGGGTGCGATGCACAGAGCCCATGCCACTGCCTCCCACGATGCATGCGGTGTTCCTGGATGTGATGGGGAACAGTGTGCATGTCCCGGTCATATCCGATGTCATGGCGATGTCGTTGATGGTGTGGTTACAGTTGCCGGTCGTTTGGTATGGCTGTTGTGGTGGTGACTGGCCAGTCCGTGCGGAAGCTGAGCATGGGTGCGGGGTTGGACTTCATAGGTCACTCGGGGAACCTGCGTTGTGGTCCGACGTATTTACAGGTTGTCAGGTATGCGATGCCGTCCAGCAGGGCTTCCATGTCATTGGTGGTGTACATGTTTGCCAGCCAATGAAGCGGATGGTGGCTGTCAAGGTGTTGTTCGTAGGTTGTCCCTTGGAGGACCATGATGGGGCATGCTGGGTGACATTCGATGTAGCTGTTCTCGATGATCCGTCGTGTGGAGGCACAGTGGTTCCATTTCAGTGCGCGTGCGATGTTGGCCACATACGCCATGCCCCCATAGGCAGAGCAGGCCCTGTCGTGTGCGTCCAGAGGGAGGAGTAGTGGTAGCAGGTCCGCCTTCAGACATGCCGGGTTGGAGAGGCATATCTCGACGGGATGCTGGTAGGGACACCTCCGACAGTAGAAGACGGGCATGACGCAGCTGAACAATGTGATGCGGTAAGTCAGTCGGTAACTTACGTTCAGCAGGGACAGGAGATCGCATCCCAATGTATGTATCGTGTTGGTTTGGTACAGCTTGAGCTGTTCGGCGTAGTTGGGTAGGTGTGTTGCGGTTGCCATTTCGCAGCGGTTCGTAGAGGTGGCGTGCTCCGGCTGTGTGTGCAGTCTGCAATGTGCACGCTCCGGGGTTGCTGTGAGCTCTGTGTAGTCGTGGGGAGACAGGACTTGTGTTCTGTTGGCTTGTTTGGAGGACACGGGCCCTCTTCCCACATGCTTCTCAGACAGTTCAAGGTCAGTGCTGTGTGACTCCTTCCAATTAACTTGCATGTGGCCGACATGGGGGAGTGTTTTCTTCTTTCTTCCCCGTCCGTTGTGTGCTTCTGTGATATGCGCTATCTGCCCTGTGGTCGGTCTCCTCGGCATGCCTGTGTTGGTCTATTCTTGGACAATGGCTGTATTCACCGGCTTCTGTCGTAGGGCTGTGGTTTCGGTGTTGGAATGGAAGGTCATTCAGTGCTGTCTGCTCTCCCTTGTGTGGGCGGCAGGCTGCCTTTCCGCTCTGCGTTGGGCCTTGTGTGTGGATGTAATTCTTGGGCCACCTGTTGTCGGTCCCCGGGCTCTTTGGTGTTCCGTTTCATGTGTCTTGTTCTATATGTGCAGGGTGGTATGGGTTTTTCAGTGTGGTACTGGCGTTCCTCTTCCCGAAGGAGCCCTGCTTCTCCTAGTTGGTGTTGCCGCCGCTGTGTGCTACGCCATGTTTGTTACACTGGGGTGTGTCCTGCAGTTGCGTGTCTTCACTGACATGTGTGCGTCGTTTGTGTGGCGTTGGGTGTTGTCCGTGAATTGGGCGTTGGGGACATGTCTGTGGCCGGCCTGTCACGTGTCATGTGCGTTCGGGGTGGGGCTGATGTGTGTGCTGCTTGGTTGTGTTCCTGTGTCTGTGTGCGACGCATGCATGGCGCTGCGGTTGGCCTCTGCGTTGTGCGCATCTGTGGCGGCGTCATCGGCGCTTTGGGGCCGTGACGGGGTGGTTGGTTCCTAGTCCCAGGTGGTGTGTACACATGTGTTCTGCGATGTTAGGATTTGGCCTGTGTGTCATATGTGGATGCAATGGTGGATGTGTAGTGTATACGCGGGGGTGGGGGTTGTCCGCTTTTTCCGCCCTTGCACTGTGTGCGCTGTTTGCGTGCACTTGTTGTGTGTGTGCCTACCTGCGTCTCCGCGGCACGTTGCGTCCTTGGTGGTGCATCAGCAGAAGCATGGGAAGGGCCTGCAGTGCTGGATTCATGCCCGGGGTGCCGCTTCTTCGTTGTCCGTGCTCTGCGTCCGTGTTTCCGCCTCTCTTTCACGTGCGGTGTCTCTTTGCCGTGGGAGCCGTTTGTTTGCGGCATCGTAATTTATGCGCCGGGCGGGACGTGTTTCGTCGGACGGTGTGTGTCAGTTATGCTGCGCCGCTACGTGTGCGGGCGCACTTTGATGGCGGACGGTGTTGCTGGCTTGCCGGCGGTGTTTGGCCTGCTTTTCGCATCATAATTGGGCGGGCGTGTGGACTGCTGCGTGCCGGCGGTAACTGGTGGTTTTTGCATCCGCCAGCACGGCGTTGTGCTTCCGCCCGCCATCGTAATGGGCCCCTTAGTGTATTGTCCCTGTTCCAATTTTTTGCATGTCTGAATTCCAAGGTTCCTTTCCTTACTAGATGGTGAATTTTTCCCCCAGTATTTCCCTCCCCAAGCCCCCCTCTTAGCACCCCTTTGCCCTCCCTGCCCCCAAACCCAACCCCCTCCCTCCTCCCTCCACCTATAATGTGAAGCAAGCAGACCTAAGGTCTCTGTGATGGAGCCTGAAAGTCGACCCCCCTTTCTGCCAGCCTATCTAATTCCTAGATGCCCTACAATTCATAATTATCATACATTTTGCAATTTTTATTGAGCTCCACCCATCCCCTTTTTTTTTTTTTTTCCGCATCCACCGGATTTCCCCCTTTGGATTTTAAATATTTTTTGTTATAATTTTGTTTTAAACAGTGCCACTCCAAAGAATCATATAGCCTTTTAAAAAAAAAACTCCTATGTTCCTGGCAGTGAATACCCAATTAGGCCTATCTTTAAGGTTTCAAAGAATCCATATAAGCTTTAGCTTGAATTTCAGAGGAGAAAACTCTAGATATGTTCTTATAAATGATCTTTAGCCTTGCAGGATTCATCAAATATGCTTGCGCTCCTATAGCATGACAAGGCTGAATCAATTCTCTTAATCGCCAACGTCTTTCCACGGTTACATGGCAGTAATCTGGCTTCGTGAAGAAAGACTGGTTCTCAAAAAGTTCGCTTGGCGTTTGGGCGCGCTTTGGAGTAGATCTCTTCGCGCAGTAAAAAGTTTCCAAAGTAAATTAAGATTGCTCTTGGCAATGCGATTCCGTCCCTGCTTGGATGAGGAGATTTCTTAGGCATCATGGGAAAGCGATGTACGCGCTGAATCTCAATCTCCCAATTCCAATGATGGAGTTCTGGAAAGGCCCCTTCATCAACCTCAAGATGTAGGCCCTCATATCATCACCTTCTGCGCCTTCTTCAATACCAAGAATACGGAGGTTATTGCGTCTTTGCCTATTCTCAAAGTCCTCCATTTTCCATTGGAGATCTTTAAACTGCTTATCATATGATTCCGCCTGTACCTGAGCCCTCTCCAAATTATCCTCTAGTGTACTTGTGCGTTCTTCTACATGGGTCAGCCTTGCATTTGTATCTGTACAAGCCTTAGCCATTTTTCTTACTGCGCCTTGAAGCTTCATTGTTGCCAATCTATTTTTCTTTCCGTCCATCCGGGACTCATCTTGCAGTTGTTTAATAGAATCAAAGATCATTTTTAAAGAAGGTGCAGACTCGTCGCCTTCTTCGCCCCCCTGCCCTATATGGTCTGGATAAGTACTCCTAGTAGCAGAATAATCCCATTTCAAAGTGGGGTCCGAGCTTCCTCTGCTATCTCTGCGGAGGCCCTCTCTGCTTTTCTCCAGAGTTTGGCCATCTCTTTGTTTCTTCAGAAGTTTCTTTCTTCTGACCACTGTATCTTTCTGTGATGTACCGGGGCTAATAGAGGAGCTAGAGAACTGAATATTGCTACTCACGTCTACCTCAGACGGGCTGAGTTCGAGCCATCAGTCACTGAAAAGAACTTGTCCCCGGGATCTAGAGTGTCTTCAGGGTCGTTACTAATTATAATCCCCTCTATTAACTTGCTCGTGTTCAACTGGTCCTTGGCAGCTGCAGGATCTTCCAGTACAGGGATTAGTCCAAGAACGGTACCCTGCTGTGCTTTCTCCATTGGCCGTGCATGTCCCAAATCAAAATTTTCTGGTGGGCTACCGCTTGCCTAATTTGGCTGAGCTCAGCCGCGGAGTCAGCTTGGGACACATACTCTGGGGTATTTACGAGATGCATATCCAAAATAGCATTCACATTTGCCTCAACTTGCCGATTTTCCCCCATCGTAATGATGCCATTATTAGAAACTGGCAGTGTAGCAGAAAAAAAATCTGTGATGCTATTTCGTTTTCCCAAGTCCTTAGGTCCTGTCTTTGTCCCTTTAGCCCCTGTGCCACTGCCGCTTATTTCCCCTTTTTTGCAAACAACGCCGCTCTCACCTTTCTTCAAACAGTCCTGGGAGACCATGCCTTTTGCACTTGCAGTGCCCATTGCTCTACCTCCCTTGGCTACCACGGAGCCAACGTTCTCCCTGGCTTCTGCGCTTGCCTGCGCATCCGTAGCTTTCCCTCGGACTCCGCGGTTACCCTTCGGAGGCATCTTTCCAGCTTCAACTTGCTTGGTGCGCTGTACCGCTGCAAGCCACTCGGCCTCTTCCGATGAGTCCGCCCCTCTTCCTCCATGCTCGGACGAAATCCAAAGGAGCTCCGCCAACACTGCCCGAGCTGTTACCAGCGCAGCCGTCAAAAGTTCCTCCACAACCGCAAGAACATCGAAATCGCCTTTCCCCAATCGGTAAGTCATAGGGGGGGCGTCCGCTCCTTTATTGTGGTGGGTTAAGCTGTTCGGCATCCGTTACTAGACCAAACAGACTCTCTGGCAGCTAGGGGTGATCACCACGGCCGTCAGTCAGGCGCCATCTTGCTTCTGAGATCGCATCTTAATGTAAATTTGTTGGTAAATGACTACCTCTCTGTCTCACATGTAAAGTTCTCTAAATCTCTGTCTAAGGGTGTATATGGATTCCCTGCTGAGTGTATTAATGAGTATTGGATTTATTAACTGAGTGTAAAACTGCATCCATTAGTGCTAAATAGATACCAGTTCTACTTCTCTGTGTGAATGATTGTTTAGGTGCTTCTGTCAGTATTTCAGTGTCTGTTTTAGTGTCAGTCTGCTTTTCTACTTAAGTATCTCAGATTGAAGTGTGAGTGGCAGCGTGGATGTATAAATGGGCACAGGGGTCTCTAAGAGTGCACTTAGCTCAATGAATCTGCAGAGTACATGTGTTACCTTTTAAGCACAAACTAGCTTCCCTATTGCCTAGGTACCTCTCTGATGAGATGTTTATGTAAATGTGCCAGTATGTGACTTTCTGTTTTGAAAGCTGTATAGCTCTCCAAATGTGTAAATATATATTTCAATCAATATGGTAGCACCTGCATTAGGAACTACAAAGGTATATAGCTATATGTCCAACTCCCTTTCATAGTGCTGGATATATAACTACTTTATAATTTTGTTAGATAAATGTGTAGGTCCATTCATTGGTCTGTGAGGAGATGATAGAGAGGCCATACACTATGCAAACCTCTATGTCAGTTCTATTAGTAGTACTATAGCATATGCATTGCTTGCAAAAGGAGTATCACACTTATGACTAAGTTACTAAAACTTAAAAGAACAGCATGCTTAATGGCATACCCACAGCATATCTCAGAGGTCATGTGTTCAACAATATACATTTAGCACTTCACAAACATGTTACATGCCTAGTGAAGCTGAGAGTGAGGCTCGACAAGGATACTCTGCAGTAGTAAGCATGATCCATATTTAAACTGAAAATGTTTAACCATGCCTAGTGCTATCATACTGTACATGTAACTTAGTAGTAACTTAAATAACATATCTCACCATCTAATCATAGAAAAACCTAACCTTGCAAACATCTACGCAAAAGACTATCTAATACATAGCTCACGATTTACACAGGTTTATGCTTTATATATTCCCTACAGTACAAGTCTTGTTCCTTCAATTCTGACTATTCAAATCCTCTTTTATAATGGAATATACAGGACTACAACTCACAGAATTCAAAGAGAAACATTGTTTCTCTCCAGGATATCATCTATACACATATAAACGTTTTACATCTCCTAATACATTATTACATATAACTGAAAGCATTACACTACTGTGCTTTTTCTAGAATACAGAGAATGAGTAAAGCAGCACAAGCACAATATGTAGTTCCATGACAACACATTGTAATCTACCATCACAGAGACCTACTCTGCACCTGACGTAAACTCATACTACCAGTCCTAAATCTTCTGATCTACTTTAAATAGTATTACATTTTTCTCTGCCCTTTTTTTCAATCTCACTTACACATTTACTTTCTTAAATATATTTTTGGTTACAAAGAAATGTAATTCACATATCATAAGATTGAGTACGTTGGTAAAATTGTTCTTTTAGCTCTTATAAGATAGATGCAATACTCTCAGGTTTTGTAAAAACGTGGCACATGAATGGCACACCACTCTCACACCAAGCAACCATAAATGGCAACCTTCTGAACTTTCCACTGTCTGATACTGCAAAAGGCAGCGACTAAAAACATTCCTTTCATATTTTATTGTTCTGAATCCACTCCTGAATGGTTACTATCTGTTAACCCTTTCACTCATTTTTAGAGATAAGCCCAAAAAGGATGCCTGTTTCTCCGTAGTCGCAAAATCATCGCAATGATCAAAATGAATTCGCAGAAAAAGCGGGAGTTCAAAAACCTGTTTACCTTTATAGTTTTAACAGTATACTACACTTTATTAAGTAGAACAACAAGCCTAAACCTCTTCAATTTGTAAAAACTGACACCTCTCTCTTTAATACCCTTCTCCCAATACAACCTTAGCACATTCTCCATAGCAACCCACTAGAACCAGTAGGTCACAAGTTCACAGCACATTCTAGAAGGCCCATATGAGTTATAAAATGAGCTACAGCAGGTATGATTTACTGCACATACTGTAAAGCATATCCAAGTCTGTATTACATTTATTTCTATTTACCATAACCAATGAAACATCGATTTACTAATCCATTCCAAACGCTACCTACTTTTAGTCACCTGGTTATTCCCTTCATCCAATCAAATTGTTTATTTTTTTCAAACCACCAACACACATGCATTTTAACTGTCTTTCATTTTATCTTCTGTGATGTTCAGTTGCAGACCTGTCCTATGTGCTACTCCTCATTCCTTTAAAATTCTTAGAGTGTGGATTGTGGGCCCTAGATATGTCTGTTGTGCTGGTGAGACTGCAAGAAAGAGAAGTATTGACAGGGACTTGGGTTTGGCCAATGTGGATATTACTTGGATTGGCCAGAGAGGGTTAAAGTGCCATCAATAGGTGCCTTTGGTTAAACGCATTGTGGATTCCACAGCTCCTGACCTCATGATTTTGCAATGAGGTTGCAATGACCTAGGCACATTGACTGTGGTAGGACTGGAAATCCTAATGAAGGACACCTTTGCTGAATTGATGATGCTATTCCCCAACACTGTTGTGGTGTACTCCAACATATGCCAAAGGCAGAAATGGAAGTGGTCTAATCAAATCTTTCCACAAATTGACAAAGCCAGGAAACATGTTAATAAAACTGTTTCTGCATTCCTCAGAGGCCATACCATGGGCTCTTTCTACAACAACAACCTGTGTTTTGATATACATGGAATCTATAGAACTGATGGAGTGCACTTTGCAGACTAATGGAACAGGGTGTTTCTAAGCAACCTGAAACTCTGCATTCGGTCTTATGTGTAGCTGTCATATACACAAAATCAACACAGAGGATCTTGTCAGAGCCACCCTAGTGCCCAAAATATTGTTAATTTTCTATTTGCACTTTTTTTATATATTTTAGACGCCGTCGCAATGAGTTGTAACAACATTGCGAAAATGCTAAACAAAAGCAGTCATTCAATAGCCACCAGCACATTCAAAATTTATAACGTAAAAAATTAATTCTAACCATCACACTAGATACATTACTATATAAATGACTCTATAAAAAACATGTTTAAACCCATGTTTTTCCAGTGAGTTTCTAAGAAAACTGTCTTTAAAGCCTATATTGTGTTTTCGCGGTGATGCCAGGCGTCACAATGACATTGTTAACTGCAACAAACGTGCCTTTTTCATGAAGTGTAAAACACATATAATCACACATTTTACAGTATTTTGGACACTAGGGATTTATTAGTGCCCTGTATAAATTCACATTTCCCTAGGAAGCTTCTATAAAAACCGTCTCTAAAGCCTATTTTCTGTTGTCGGTGGGATACTGGGCGTTGCGATGATGTCGGTAACTGCAATGACCACTTTTTTTTCATAAAGTATAAAGCATATACATACACACATTTTTCAGTATTTTGGACACTAGGGGTTTGTTAGTGTACTGTTTAAACTCATGTTTTCAAACTGATTTTCTATAGAAAAACCATCTTCTTAGCCCATTTTACGTTTTCGCCAATACGTCGTGAAATGACAAAACAAAAGCAGGCATTCGATAGTCACCAGCACATTCAAAATTTATAACAAAATGGATTATAACTATCACACTAAACACATTACTATCTAAATGAGTCTTTAAACACAATATCTCTGTAACACCGTGCATAACTCTTTCACTGACATCTGTGACTGGGTGCATCACTGTGTCAGTAAGTCTCTCATTCAGTGTATAAGTATTTGACTGGGTCTGTGAGTGGGTGCATGAGTCTATGAGTGATTCTGTACCTGACTGCGTGAGTCTCTGCATGGATCCATGACTGGGTACATGACTGTCTGAGTGGGTATGTCAGTGGGTGTGTGAGCCTCACAGTTGGTCTGTGAGTGGGTGCATGAGTCTCTCAGGGGGTCTGTGATTGGGTGCATGAGTGTCTGAGTGGTTCTGTGAGAGGATGCATTAGTGTCTGAGTAGGCTAGTGAGTGGGTGTCTGAGTATCTGAGTGGGTCTCTTAGTGGGTGCGTCAGTGTCTGAGTGGGCTCTAAGTGAGTGCAGCAGTGTCTAACTAGGTCTCTGAGTGGGTCCGCAATTTTTTAGTGGGTCTTTAAGTGCTTGCATCAGTCTCTGAGTGTATCTCTGAGTCAGTGCATCAGTGTCTGAGTGGGTCTCTGAGTGGGCAATTCAGTGTTGGAGTCAGCCTGTGAGTGACTTCTGACTGTCTCACTGAGTGTCTGAGTGGGTGCATCAGTATCAGAGGGAATCTCTGAGTAGCCATGTCAGTCTGTGAGTGAGTCTGTCACCTAGTGCGTCATTGTCTGATTGGGTCTCTCACTTAGGGGTCGATTCCGATTCGGGCCGGAAAAAGCACCGACCGACTCGGATCCGGAAATAATACCGACCGACACGTACCCGTGGCGCACAACACGGCAAGTACGATGCAAGGCGCGAAAAATCCGACCGACACGTACCGAAACCAAGTCGCCCGACCGAGCCGCACGGAAAACAGCAATCCGGCCGGAAAAACACGCGAATCCAACCGACCGACACGCACCCGGAACAAATCCGACCGAAACGTACACGCGAACTCCAAACCGCAAAGTACGATGCAAGGCGCGAAAACCACGAGCGAGTCGGACGGAGGACAAGCCGTACGACCGACACGCATACAAAACCGAGCCGAAGCAACACAAAACACCGTGACCGACGCGTACGCAGCATAGAAAACTGCACAAACACAGCGTGAACGAAACGGAGAACACCGTACGAGACTAATGCAGGGTCCGACTCGGTCACAAGAACGTTTCCAACATACACAAACAGCACAAAGGAAAAATCACCCAAAAAAGGCCAAACAAGCAATTACCAAGCCAATAAATACTGGGGGGGTGGGGACAGAGAACAAAGACACACCCACAACTCCACCTATATAAAGGACACAAATCACAACCATGAGCCTTTGCAAATGCCATTCCACTGCCAGCACCCAAGAGAAAGCAACCACACACCCACAGCTCATCCCTCACACAAGCCACACACCATCAGCACACCAACAAATACCTACCTCACATACACCCAGCAAAACACACACTCACACACCCTCACCTGCACACCAACACACACATCACCCACCATCACCACCCATCACCATGCCCCCAAGAAGAATCCCAAGTTCCTAGATAGTGAATTGGAAGTCATGGTAGACGAGATCCTCAGGGTGGAGCCACAGCTGTTTGGCACACTGGTCCAACAGACCCCCATGTCGCAGAAAACCAAGATGTGGGAGAGGATCATCAACAGGGTGAACGCCCAATCACCATGTCGGCGCACAAAGACCGACATCCAGAACAGGTGGTATGACGTGCGCAGGAGGGTACGGGACATGCTGAAGAAAGACTACATCAACAGCCAATACACCGGCAGTGGCCCTCCTGCCAAGCCAATATACCTCAGGCCCTGGGAGGAGAAGGTGCGGGCCATCCTTCTGCCAGTGAGCGTATATGGACTAGAGGACATCCCAGAGCCTGGTGAGTACACAACAAATGTACACAATATACTGCCACAAAACACACACATCACTGTCAAGGGGAGAGTCAAACCATGCACTCATAGCAATTACACAGCAACCAGAACAGAATCATCCCAAAATGTGTATGTCAGTCAGATAAACACAACACATGCCATCAAAAAAGTCACATCCAACTGTGCCAACACATGTACAAACACAACTACAACTACAGCTAGGCAGTGGCACAAATAGAACTAACAAACACATCCAGACATGTAGCCACCACAACAACACCAACACACAGTGAAGACCACTCAAAGGAAGGAATTCTGTGTATGCTGGCCAAGTCAGTGTAGCCAATAGCATCATGGGAGTCGCAGTCACACATATTGCCCCCCCCCAACTGTCCCATCAACACCACCATGAACCATGCTCACATCACAGGAAGTGGAGAAGGACTCACAAGATGGCTGACACTGGCTACTGCTGTGGGGAGCACAAGGCCCTGCTGGCAAATGTGCACCAACAAACAGCAGGACATCACTGACTGACATCCTGAGAGACAACTTACACTCCCTGCAATGCAAGCACGTTCCATGGTGGGATAACTGGCTAGCTGGGTGGGAAGGGGGACTTGCAGCACTGACCATAGTCACAAGCACCTCCCCTCACACACACCCCAACACAAACTCCACAGAACCCACCTGGTAGAATGCAATGCCCCCCATCCTAACACAAGATCCCACAAAGAACCACCACCCTGGGTCATGTTGTGTGAAGCACAGGGACACTCTTGGGACCTCTAGCCAAACAACTGCCAGGACAACACTCCCAGCCATCCTGTCAGCACAGCCAGCCCACCCCACAGGGAAGCAGAGTCAAAAGGAAGGAAGCATGGGCATGCTGGGAAGGGGGAGGAGGCAATAGCATGATGGGAGTCGTAGTCACAGACATAGCTCACCCCCACAACTGTCCCATCAACACCACCCTGAACCATGCTCACATCACAGGGAGTGGAGAAGGACTCACAAGATGGCTGACACTGGCTACTGCTGTGGGGAGCACAAGGCCCTGCTGGCAACTGTGCACCAACAAACAGCAGGACACCACTGACTGACATCCTGAGAGACAACTTACACTCCCTGCAATGCAAGCACGTTCCATGGTGGGATATCTGGCTAGCTGGGTGGGAAGGGGGACTTGCAGCACTGACCATAGTCACAAGCACCTCCCCTCACACACCCCCAACACAAACTCCACAGAACCCACCTGGTAGAATGCAATGCCCCCATCCTAACACAAGATCCCACAAAGAACCACCACCCTGGGTTATGTTGTGTGAAGCACAGGGACACTCTTGGGACTTCTAGCCAAACAACTGCCAGGACAACACTCCCAGCCATCCTGTCAGCACAGCCAGCCCACCCCACAGGGAAGCAGAGTCAAAGGAAGGAAGCATGGGCATGCTGGGAAGGGGGTGGAGGCAATAGCATGATGGGAGTCGTAGTCACAGACATAGCTCACCCCCACAACTGTCCCATCAACACCACCCTGAACCATGCTCACATCACAGGGAGTGGAGAAGGACTCACAAGATGGCTGACACTGGCTACTGCTGTGGGGAGCACAAGGCCCTGCTGGCAACTGTGCACCAACAAACAGCAGGACACCACTGACTGACATCCTGAGAGACAACTTACACTCCTTGCAATGCAAGCACGTTCCATGGTGGGATATCTGGCTAGCTGGGTGGGAAGGGGGACTTGCAGCACTGACCATAGTCACAAGCACCTCCCCTCACACACCCCCCAACACAAACTCCACAGAACCCACCTGGTAGAATGCAATGCCCCCCATCCTAACACAAGATCCCACAAAGAACCACCACCCTGGGTTATGTTGTGTGAAGCACAGGGACACTCTTGGGACCTCTAGCCAAACAACTGCCAGGACAACACTCCCAGCCATCCTGTCAGCACAGCCAGCCCACCCCACAGGGAAGCAGAGTCAAAAGGAAGGAAGCATGGGCATGCTGGGAAGGGGGAGGAGGCAATAGCATGATGGGAGTCGTAGTCACAGCTCTACATCCCCACCACATGGCCCAGCAAGCTCACACTCACGCATGCACATCCCACAGAGAGTGGAAAGGCCCATCAAAGATGTCTGACACTGTTGCTGTGTCGTGGGGAGCACAAGGGCATGCTGGGTACTGCACACCAACCAACAGCAGGACACCACTGTCAGCCATCTTGCCATTGCTCTCACATCCACACACACTGAACTCCACACAAAAGCAAGTAAGTATGGGAATGCTGGGAAGTGGGGTGGAGGCAATGGCATGATGGGAGTCGTAGTCACAGACATAGCTCACCCCCACAACTGTCCCATCAACACCACCCTGAACCATGCTCACATCACAGGAAGTGGAAAGGACTCACAAGATGGCTGACACTGGCTACTGCTGTGGGGAGCACAAGGCCCTGCTGGCAAATGTGCACCAACAAACAGCAGGACACCACTGACTGACATCCTGAGAGACAACTTACACTCCCTGCAACGCAAGCACGTTCCATGGTGGGATAACTGATTGGCTGGGTGGGTGGGAAGGAGGGCCGGCTGTCAACCAAACACAACCAATGCAGACCATGTTCACACCCCAGAAAATACATAGAAATGCCCAAATAATGCAGGACAATGTGCCACACCAACATCAACCCCTGACTGTGACGACTTAGGACAATGCAATGTACAGGCCTGCACCCAGAGGCACAGTCACAACTGTCATGTGTGTCAACCATTGATACCTGCAGAAACATAACATACATTGTTTGTGTCTCCCAAAAACAGGTGATGATGGGGACACAGCAGCAGACGCTGAGGAGTCCCAGTCCCAGGCTCAAGAGGATGCCGAGCTCACTGGCGTCGTACAGCCTCTGTCCTCCTCGGACGATGAAGAACAACCTGGCACATCCGGTGCAAGTCAACATGCAGCACCAGCAGGACCACCAGCTGCAGCACCAGCAGGACCACCAGCTGCACCCCTGCACCCACCCCTCCAACGACTGTCACCACGAATACCATCCCTGACGACATGGACAGAACAAGGAGCAACACCAACACAGGGACCCTGGACCAACCTGGGGCCATGGACACCACCACCACCACCAACCCCCAAGGTGGACCAGGGTTATCTGTGCGTGCCACTGCACACACTGCACATGTCAGCAGGGGTGGTAGGAGGGGTGGGAGACAGAGGTCGCTGCTTGCAGACGTTGCTGGTGTGCATGATGACCCACAACTGGTACGCATAGCTGATGCGTACCAGTCCAGCACCGGAGACCTCAGCCAGGTAGTGGGGCTCCTCAGAGACATTAAACAGCAGCAGGCTGCCCATCATGCCCGCTTGGACTCCCACATGTCCCACGTGGAGTCACACATGTCCCGTGTGGACTCACACATGTCCCGCGTGGAGTCCAAGTGGGATGCACTGCATGAGATGACGGCGGTGCACAGGGACATTTTACAATGCCTCCGCCAGATGAACAGCAACCAGTCCACACCTCCCTGTGTGCCAACAACATCTGGTGCCGAACAAACTGCAACTGCCACAGGGAGGGAGGAGGACTCTGGCGGAGAGTCCCCTGCATCGCAGCAGCCTATACTTGAGGGCCCCCCCCAAGAAGAGGGGTCGTCCGAGGAGTGAAAAGTGAGAGGCCGATGGCCAAGCGCAACTCCCAGGAGCCTGAACCTGTTCTGGATGTTCGCCTTTGTGCACAGACTGTTCACCCTGTTGACGGCAACACTACTCCCACACATTGCATGGGGAATACAAGTTGGACCAATGTGTCAGACAACTGTGGCCCGATACTGGGGATCCTGTCTACCAGGACTTTCAATTCACCTAGGAACTTGGGATTGCAAGATTTATGTACAGCACTACCCATCCTATGCACTATTAACACAAATGTATCACAATAAACACACTAATACACCATACTTGCCTCTGTCGTGATTCCAACGTGGGTGCTGTTATGGGGATGATGAACTGCAAAATTACACTGTGTATGCGAACTGCAACAGCAAGGACAACACAGGCATGTGAGTACAGGCAACGTGACACACATGAGGGAGACACACCACCAGGGCTACACAACACATACACACCTAGGCCATCTGACTCATTGCCTACACTGATGTTGCCAGGGAAGACGGTGCAATGCACAGACACCACACCCATTCCCAGTTGTAGTCAAGTAGCCCACAGGTGCAGTAAGCAAATGGCAGTCAAATGTGTGACCACAGACAACGCACATCACAAAGTGAAGCACAGGTTTATTACACAGTTGCAACATGCCGTAACCACTACAGATGCAAGGTAATCCCACCTGGCAGCGGGCACACAGTCAACAACTGTAGACGGAAGGAAGTCCATGGGTGTGGCGCACATCACCTGTAGGGACACAACAGCTACCAGCCTGGATGTGCAATCACGTCGTCGGTGGACACAGTTGACCAAACGAATCTGAAAGTACCCTGTGAAGGACAGAAATGACACACAGTCAAAAGCAATGGAGTACAGGACAGAACAGCAAAACTCATGCACAATACATGTTACAAGATACCCACCCAGAACCAAGTTAGCATGTCAACACTGTTGGGGAGTACAGCCCACCTGTCACCACACATCGCAACACACATCCAGTCAAGTAGCCCATGGACACACTCCAACAGCACCAGAGTACCACCCACACATCATGCCAACTCACATCATTGACATGACACCTCAGGCTACTCACATTCAGCTAAAGAAGTTGGTGATGAGCTGTGTGCGGACATCACCATCACCATCATCATCATCATCGTCACTGGCATCGTGGTCCAGGCCAGGATCCTCCACAGGTGGCGGATGTTGGTCATTGTCATCCTGGATGAGAGGCAACTCCTTCCGCACTGCCAGGTTGTGGAGCATGCAGCAGACGATGATAATCTTGCACACTTTCGCAGGGGCATATGGGAGGGACCCTCCGGTCTTGTCCAGGCAGCGGAAGCGGCTCTTCAGGAGACCAAAGGTCCGCTCAATCACTCTCCTGGTCCGACCATGTGCCTCATTGTAGCGCATCTGGGCTGGTGTCACAGGGTTCCTGAGGGGTGTCAGCAACCACGGCATGTTGGGGTATCCCGAGTCACCTACGGACAGACAAGTGCACATTAGCTGACTTGGAAAAGTGGGCGGAATACTACAGATCAGATCACACACAATGGCACAAAGTCAGTACACACCGACAAGCCAGGCACGCTGGTTCTGCATCTGTGCCATCATCCTGGGGATGCGACTACTCCTCATCACAAAGGCATCGTGTGCTGAACCAGGGAAACGGCAACACACGTGTGTGATGGTCATGTCTGCAAGACACACCACCAGTGCATTGACCGAGTGGTAGTGCTTGCGGTTCCTGTAGGCCTGCTCCTGGGCCTGTGGTGGTACCAAAGCCACATGTGTCCCATCAATGGAGCCAATTACATGCAGCATCCTCCCCAGGGCATAAAAGTCACTCTTCACGTCAGTGAGTCGTCGCAGTCTAGGGAAATAGATGTACCGGTTCAGGAAGAGCAACATTGCCGCCAAAACATCGCGGAGCACACGGCTGAACATGGTCTGTGACATCCCACCAGCAGTCGCCACAGTATGTTGGAAGGTACCAGTGGCAAAGAAGTGTAGGGCTGCCATCACCTTCACCTTGGGGGTCAGCGCTGTAGGATACGGCCGGCCAGGCTGCAAATGTGGGGACAACTGCACTGCCAAATCCTCAATCAGCTGCCTGGTGAAGCGGTACCGTCGGATGCTGTCCCGTTCCACCATCGTTGCCAGGTCTGGGAATGGTCAATGGACAGCAGGAGCCCTGCAGTGCAGAGGAGAAGTAAGCAAGATTGTCAGTCACCCCACATATGTGGCATTGAACACACTCAAGATCCCAACATACATCATTATGAGGCACAACTACATGAAGTGTGCAGTACCGGAAGGACATGTATGGTACATACATGGCCAACATCTGTCAACACGGTCCAACAGGTGGCATCAATTAGTCCCAGGTTGGCCCATTGGATATCATGAGGCCGTGTCACAGTTCCCATCTCCTGCTGCCATGTCACAATAACCCCCACAGTGACATGTGAGGACAGATGTGCCCCAGGCACCACAGCTCAACGACAGGTACATTCCCAGGGACCCTGTAATGCCACATGGACACTGGCATTACATGGAGTATCATGTATACACCACAGCAAAACAACCATGACCCCCACAGGTAGTGGCCCCACTTGCCACGGCAGGACAGACATGGACGTCTGTGACACACACGCACAACATCAGAGTCCATGCACACACAACGTGGATGTGGAGACTGTCTCCCATTGTGCACATGAAATCAGAGACATTGTAAACACTACATGCACAAAGACTGTGGAGGACCATCACTATTGTGCCACTGGGACACCCTGGCTCAAACATACCGTGCCACATGGGACTCACGGGGTATGTGACATGACATACACATACACCACTGTGAAATGTGACCATGGCACATGCACAGATATGAACAGTTGCACATCACAGTGGTCATGTACACGTAACACCCAGGATCCTGTCCCCATGAACACGTGCACAGCCTGGGGGTGGCTGCCCACAGGTGACACCCACAGGACAACATGTACACCAACATACACACAATAGGAAATGCAGCCTTACATGCCTTATGATAAAGTTTGGACAGGCTGTCGTGATGTAGGTGTGCCCCTCACTCCCTGGGAGCTATCTGTGGCTGGCATATGTCCATCTGAGACAGGCATGCTGACATATGCCAGTCACATGTACAGTTATGCGTTGTACTGCAATGGACCGATCGGTGCCTCCGGCCGGCCCATTGCATTCAATGTGTGCGGGTACGCGTTGTACCCCTGTGCGCGTTGAACTGCAATGGACCGATTGGTGCCTCCGGCCGGCCCATTGCATTCAATGTGTGCGGGTACGCGTTGTACCCCTGTGCGCGTTGTACTGCAATGGACCGATCGGTGCCTCCGGCCTGCCCATTGCATTCAATGTGTGCGGGTACGCGTTGTACCCCTGTGCGCGTTGAACTGCAATGGACCGATCGGTGCCTCCGGCCGGCCCATTGCATTCAATGTGTACGGGTACGCGTTGTACCCCTGTGCGCGTTGTACCGCAATGGACCGATCGGTGCGCACCCATTGACAATGGGCTTGCCTGGCAACGGACGCATTTTCGAATTTCGAACGAGTCGGTTGCTGTAAATTCAGTTGGTCACCCACAACAATGTTGCAAAATCATGTATGTCATGAAGTTGAAGATTTGAAGGATGCTGTGGGCGTGTTTTGGTGCTGCTATTCCATGGATTGGCCAGATTCAGAAGATGCAAACGACTTTGACCTATCACTTTGGACACAAGGGACAGTATCTGCCTCTCCAGCACATATATATTGCTGGCTGTTCCCCTGAGAGCTCACTTGCCTGCACTACATGCTCCAGGACGACATCTGCCACTGCACTGCTGCTGTCTCTGCCCCTCTGGACCCTGCAATGGCACGTACTGTGGAGAGAGCCCCAGCCTTCAGCCTTGAAGAGAACCAGGCCCTGCTGGACAGCCTACTTCCACAGGACAGCAAGCTGTATGGGACACCAGGGGAGCAGGTGAGTGTTCTGTGCACTGCCTTTCTGAATGTGCATTTTGTGTGACTAGCAAGGCTGAGAGTCTGCACGCCACTGGCTAGCAGGCTCACTGAGTAGTTGTCACCCCCCATAGTGTGTAGTGACTTGCACTGGACAGGTATGGTGCAGTGACAGTGCATTTGAACATGGTTTTACTTCCCATGCAATGATACCATGTAGTGACGTCTGGCAAACTGTCCATTGTCAGCTTTGCACTGCCTGTGTACATCATGTGCCCCTGTGATTGAGACATGTATATACAACTGTGTCATGCACGGATATGTTGCATGTGTGGTAATGGCCTTTTCACTTTGTCATCCTGACAGGTTAATGCCCATCGGAAGCAGGAAATCTGGAAGGACATCGTCCGGGCTGTCCGGTCCGTGGGGGTCTACAAGCGCCAGATCCGCAACTGCCAGAAGAGGTGGCAGGACCTTCGGGGCTGGACCCGGAGGATTGCACGGGTCCAGCTGAAGCTGTCGCCTCCTCGCAGGAGGGGCGGAACACGGACCCTGACCCCCACATGCTCCAGATCCTGGCGGTGGTGTTTCCAGACCTGGATGGGCAGCTGAAGGCCTGACAGCAGCAAGGAGGGGGTGAGTCAAAGACTGCACTGTGAACTCTGTATTACATGCTTTGTGCCCTCCTCTGGCCTGGTTCAACTGCCACAGTGCAGCAGTCATGTTGTCCAGGAGCCATGTCCCTCTATTGTGCACTGCCCACTGCTCATCTGATACCCAGGTGTGGCCCTTACATTCTGGGAATTGTGTCACTTGGGACTGTGTCCTTGCAGTTTGCTTCACTAAAGGTGGGGGACAGCATCTGTTTCCCTAACTCTGTTGTGGGCATCATGGGTGGGTCCATTGTTCACACAACGCCTGGGTTTGGACATGTGATCTGCGTGTTGCTTTGATATGCGGTCCACTTGCTGAGCTGAGCCACCACATGTGCCTGGGGTATGTGGCACACGCCCATGCAGCGGGTGGGAACAATGTTTGGGCCCCAGGAGTGTGCAGATTACGTGTGTCACACATACATAGCCAGCTATCCACTGTCCAGGGCACATCCCTCATTCATGTGGAGCAGGACAGTCATGCCTACTCCAGGCCATGCAATGCACTCTGTACTCCCACTCCCGTGTATCAGCTGACACATTGTGCACAGTGATTTGAGCCCTCAGGTGTCTGCCTCTGTGTCAGTGTGCTGTGGATTAGTTGCCAGGACTGCTGGGGTGTTTCTTGGTAGGGGCTCAGCATGCCCCTGGAGATGTGACCATAGGAGACGATACTTGTGTGTCACATAGGTGTTTGATCAGCTGCCCGTGCAGACTGGGGTATGCGAATGTGAAGTTCAGGCAGCTGTTCCCCATTCACAGCAAATTGTGAGGGGCTCAGGTTCAGAGGGTAGTGTCACAGGTCTCCCATATGTCCAATAGGTGTGACCTGGACAGATGAGGGTTAAGATGATGTGTTGTGTGGGGGATGTACATGTGCACTTGTGCAGCTCCAGGACTTGCATTCCCCATGACCTACTATTGTGACACAGTGCATAGTGTTGTTGTCTGGCTGCCAAGTCATACATCACTGAGACAGTGATGTATGACTTAGCAGTCATGCCTCTGCCATGGCATGTGTCAATTTATTGGTGGTCCTGCAGGGGAGTGACATGTGCTACATGCACACCATAGTGGCGCTGGCTATCAGGACATGGGTGCATCATGGTGTCTGTCGCTGGTATGCATCACATGCATTTCCTATTTGACTCTGGGCATCCCTTTCATCCGGAAACCTGTACTGACTCAGTGGCAAGAGCTGTGATGTGTGCATGTCCACATGCCACACCGTGTCCTCTGCACTGTCCAACTACTGTGTACTTGGTGCATGTGTCCACACTGGGGTGTTGCAATCCAACAGACACCAGACAGATGGGTGCAAGGCCATGTGGGATGTGAGTGCCATGCTTGGCATCAGACTGACAATTGGCTTCTCCTGTTCAGTTAGGGCACTTTTAGCAATGTACAACTAATGATGCCAGGGCTTGCTCTGTAATGTGCTGTGCTCACAGTGGTGTGTGCGTTTGGTGCAGGTGACTGATGTCTGTCTGTTTCCCCATTGTTTGCAGATACATCCACGGCCACGGAAGGGGACAGCTCCACGGACCAGGAGGAGCCAGAGAGCCAGACTGGGTCAGCAGCCGAGGAGTGGTCGGAGGGACCCAGTGGCACGGAGGGCGAGGGGAGCCACACCGAAGAGTCCTCAGCACCATCCACCTCAGCTGAGGACCAGAGCAACTCGGAGGATGACTCCCTTGTGGAGGCGGGTTTCAGCAGCCACCACACCCCAGCTAGTGTTGCTGTCCCCGCCACCACCAGCACCACCACCACCCTCCCATCGGCTCCCATTCCCCAGGTCCGTGGAGGCTCCCATGTTCGGGAGCGTGTCTCCTTTGGCCCAGGCACCGCACCCCCTGCCCCTGTGTCCCCTGCTGCCCTGAGTGAGGAGTCTGTGTACCTCCTTCGCCAGCTCCATGTAGGGCAGACAGCCATGCTGAGTGTCCTCCATGCGCACACCGCACTGTTGACTCAGCTGGTGTCGTTCATGGAGGGCATCTCATCGGGCATGTCTGACCTACAGAGGGGCAACAGGTCCATGGACTCCTCCCTGACGGCAGCAGTGTCCCTCCTCAGACAGTCCCTCACCCCTCCTGCCTCTGCTCCATCCACACTCCCCAGCACCTTACCCATCCCAATCACACACACACCGGCACAGGCACACACCAGCACACACACGTCCAGCACACAGACACTCACGCCACAAACTAAACGCACACGCACGCACAGTCAGGGGACTGAAACCAGACTCACAGGGGATGGGGCCCTGGTACACACACACGCATCCACGGGCACTGCACAGTCCTCAGTTGCCTCTCCCTCCAAAGCACCCTCCCTTGCCTCACCTGCAACCCCAAAGACCCAGCGCCTCTTCCTCAGTGACCTCGGCCTCTTCCCCTCCGATCCAGCTGCCCCAGCATCCAGGGGGAAGAGGAAGCCCCCCACATGGAGCAGAGTGCCCTCGCCCCCGGACACCCTCCCCCAGGCGCAGACAGACTGAGGCCCCCACCCGCAAGTCCCCCGGAGTGCTAAGAGCAAGACCCCGCCGCCGCCCTGCAGCTCAAGCACCAGGTCTCCTTCCTCCATCCCTCAGGCCCCCACTCCACAGGTGCCCCCACCACACCCTGCCCCAGGTTCCCCCACCCACAGATATACCATCCCCAAGAGGCTCCGGCCTTCTCCCCCTGCCACTTGCTCTCCCGGCACCACACCCCCCGCTGCGCTTGTCTGTGCCACTGATGTGGCGAGGGTGTCCTCCCCTCTGTCCAGCCCACCTTGCCTGTTCCCCATTCTCCTCCCCTGGTGGTAGGCACTGCAGTGGAGTCCACTACCACCCTGTCTGACTTGGGCACTGCAGTGGCAGACCTGTCCACTCCATCTGCAGGGTCCACTGCAGTCGTGCCGGCACCCACAACATCTGAGCCATGCCCCCCAGTTGTGCCGGCACACACCATGTCAGAAACCTCCACTGCAGTTGTCAGTGGCTCTCCAGCACCCACCACCCCTTCCCTGCTTCCTCCTGGTGAGCCCTGATCCTGTCCCTGCGGTGCCTGGCCTACCCCCGGTTGCCCCTCCTAGTGGATTGTCCCTGGTTTTGTGCAGGCATGTGTAGGGTGGCATCTGCCACTGTCACCCACTTGTGACTTTGTTCATGGACTGGCCATTGGCCTTTGTTTATGTTCTACCGGACTTCTACTTTTAATGCCACATATGCTGAATAAAGCAACTTTCTGTTCTCTAGTGCTTTTGCTTCTGATGTACATGATGTTGATGATGCTAACCATGCCCTTGCTGCAGTGATGGTGATATGTGGTCTCATGATAATGAAGTGTTACTGTGCAGGAACCCATGTGGTCCAGGGGGAATGTGTCCTATCCTGTGGTGTATCCATGTCATCCATAGCAGCATCTGAGGGTGTCATGTGTTCAGTATTTGGCAATGGGATTTCCTACTTAGATTGGCAATTTCACATCTGTGGCTTCCACCCCTGCACATCTGTTGTGCCTGCCATTGTTCTATTCGTCTACTTCCTTGACCGTGTGGCCATCTCCAGTGAACATGCAGGTTTGGGCATCAATGGGGAAGGACTCATCTGTGTTGTCAGTGCAACATTGCTATACAAGTGTGTTGGATCTGTGCTGATGATTCCGTTGGCACTTCCATGACCAGGCTGATGGGACGGGAGCCCTCATTTGGTGCTAATTGTTGATTGTGTGTCCCATTGCTGCCATGGTATGGTATCTGTTCACCTCACATCTGCAGTCTCCACAGGGTATCTGCATGTGTGTGCCCATTGGTGCAAATATGTGGGTCTGCATTCGGATGGTCACTTCTGTCATTGTGTCATTGATGATTGTTGACGGTGTCAGCCCCCATGGGTGTTGTTTGTCTGCACATGGCCAAAGTTATGTCTTATTTGCACTGCAGGATTTGGCTCCCCCAATTTATGTTGCAATGGGACACATACACTACTTTGCCACTGATGTGTTTGTTGTTCTGTGACCAGGAATCATCCATGCAGTTTGGCAGTTGCACCTCTTACTTTGTCAACACTTACCTTTTGGTCACTGTGATGATGGGGGTTTGGACCCCATTGCCACAATGTTCAAAATGTGCTGCAGCTATGGACCCCACACTTACCTTTTGGTCACTGTGATGATGGGGGTTTGGACCCCATTGCCACAATGTTCAAAATGTGCTGCAGCTATGGACCCCACACTTACCTTTTGGTCACTGTGATGATGGGGGTTTGGACCCCATTGCCACAATGTTCAAAATGTGCTGCAGCTATGGACCCCACACTTACCTTTTGGTCACTGTGATGATGGGGGTTTGGACCCCATTGCCACAATGTTCAAAATGTGCTGCAGCTATGGACCCCACACTTGCCTTTTGGTCACTGTGATGATGGGGGTTTGGACCCCATTGCCACAATGTTCAAAATGTGCTGCAGCTATGGACCTCACACTTGCCTTTTGGTCACTGTGATGATGGGGGTTTGGACCCCATTGCCACAATGTTCAAAATGTGCTGCAGCTATGGACCCCACACTTACCTTTTGGTCACTGTGATGATGGGGGTTTGGACCCCATTGCCACAATATTCAAAATGTGCTGCAGCTATGGACCCCACACTTACCTTTTGGTCACTGTGATGATGGGGGTTTGGACCCCATTGCCACAATGTTCAAAATGTGCTGCAGCTATGGACCCCACACTTACCTTTTGGTCACTGTGATGATGGGGGTTTGGACCCCATTGCCACAATGGTCATGGCCTGCTTGCGTTGTGTGTGCCACACACATATTTGTGTGGCACATGTGCTAGGGGGTCACATTGTATGTTCGAAGTCATGTTCGGTGTTGTAGGCATTTGACACAGTCTACACACGCTTGTCATGGTGTTGGGGGATGTCTTCTTCTTGCATTCCCTAGGTTGTGGTGTGCTGGTTGTGTCATGCATTGTCCATCCTATGGGTGGGGGTGGTAGTGGTGGTAGGCATCCTGCCCCCCCCTGGCTAAGGGTGGTAGTAGTGGTAGGCATCCTGCCCCCCCTGGGTGAGGGTGGTAGTAGTGGTAGGCATCCTGCCCCCCCTGGGTGAGGGTGGTAGTAGTGGTAGGCATCCTGCCCCCCCTGGGTGAGGGTGGTAGTAGTGGTAGGCATCCTGCCCCCCCTGGGTGAGGGTGGTAGTAGTGGTAGGCATCCAGCCCCCCCTGGGTGAGGGTGGTAGTAGTGGTAGGCATCCTGCCCCCCCTGGGTGAGGGTGGTAGTAGTGGTAGGCATCCTGCCCCCCCTGGCTAAGGGTGGTAGTAGTGGTAGGCATCCAGCCCCCCCTGGCTAAGGGTGGTGGTAGGCATCCTGCCCCCCCTGGGTGAGGGTGGTAGTAGTGGTAGGCATCCTGCCCCCCCTGGGTGAGGGTGGTAGTAGTGGTAGGCATCCTGCCCCCCCTGGGTGAGGGTGGTAGTAGTGGTAGGCATCCTGCCCCCCCTGGCTAAGGGTGGTAGTAGTGGTAGGCATCCTGCCCCCCCTGGCTGAGGGTGGTAGTAGTGGTAGGCATCCTGCCCCCCCTGGGTGAGGGTGGTAGTAGTGGTAGGCATCCTGCCCCCCCTGGGTGAGGGTGGTAGTAGTGGTAGGCATCCTGCCCCCCCTGGCTAAGGGTGGTAGTGGTGGTAGGCATCCTGCCCCCCCTGGGTGAGGGTGGTAGTAGTGGTAGGCATCCTGCCCCCCTGGGTGAGGGTGGTAGTAGTGGTAGGCATCCTGCCCCCCTGGCTAAGGGTGGTAGTAGTGGTAGGCATCCTGCCCACCCTGGCTGAGGGTGGTAGTAGTGGTAGGCATCCTGCCCCCCCTGGGTGAGGGTGGTAGTAGTGGTAGGCATCCAGCCCACCCTGGGTGAGGGTGGTAGTAGTGGTAGGCATCCTGCCCCCCTGGGTGAGGGTGGTAGTAGTGGTAGGCATCCTGCCCCCCTGGGTGAGGGTGGTAGTAGTGGTAGGCATCCTGCCCCCCTGGCTGAGGGTGGTAGTAGTGGTAGGCATCCTGCCCCCCTGGGTGAGGGTGGTAGTAGTGGTAGGCATCCTGCCCCCCTGGCTGAGGGTGGTAGTAGTGGTAGGCATCCTGCCCCCCTGGGTGAGGGTGGTAGTGGTGGTAGGCATCCAGCCCCCTGGGTAAGGGTGGTAGTAGTGGTAGGCATCCAGCCCCCCTGGGTAAGGGTGGTAGTGGTGGTAGGCATCCTGCCCCCCTGGGTAGGGGTGGTGGTGCGCATTCAGGCCCCTGTGTGCATATGTGGCATTGGTGATGGGCATCCCGCCCCTATGGTGCTGCTGTTGCTGGTGTAAGTATATTCTGCATCCCTCTGTGTGTGTGTGATGTGTCGTGTACGTGTTGTATGTGTTTTGTGGTTGGTGTCTGGCTTACCTTCTGCGCCGTACGCGTCTGTGCCTGTTCCGGTAGTATATGTAGAATATTGGTATGATCGGGACGAAGGGATTCATGGTTGGTTCGTGTCGTTCGTCCTTCTCGTTGCTTCGCGTCGTCCTCGTCGCTTCGCCTCGTCCTCGTCGCTTCGCCTCGTCCTCGACGCTTCGCGTCGTCCTCGTCGCTGCCGTGTTCGTCTCGGAGCCGTGGATCGTGTTGTGGCGCGAATCGGAGCTTATGTGCGCCTCTCCCGAATGCTTTGCCGTGCCGTGCGTAGCGACGGGTTCGGCCCGTAGGGAAAGCGCATCGTACTTGTCCGGCCGGACGGGGCTGCATTTTTCCTTCCGTTCGACTCGATTCGGCGTTTCCGGATTCGCCTCGGTCGGAGAACAGGACCTGGTTTGGGTGAGTACGGCTCGGCCGGATTCTTTGCTGTTGTGCGCATCGTACTTGCTCGTTCGGTGTGCTGTACGGATCGGTCGGGAAACAGGCTTTCGCATGGCTTTTTTCCCGACCGAATGGTGTTGGGTGCGCCTCCGACCGAGATCGGAATCGGCCCCTTAGTGTCTGACTCTCTGAGTGTATGTCTGAGTGGGTGCATCAGTCTCTGAGTGGGTGCATCAGTGTATGAGTGAGACTGTCAATGGGTGTCTCAGTGGTTTTGTGAGTGAGTACATGCATGTGTAAGTGGATGCATAAGTCTGTAAGTGGGTCTCTGAGTGGCTGTTTGACTCTTCGACTACATCTGTAAGTGGCTGTGTTAGTGTTTGAGTGCGACTATAAGTGGGTGTATGAGTTTCTGAATGGGTCTGTCACTGGGTGCATGAGTGTCTGTAAGTAGGTGTGTGTGTCTAAGTAAAACTGAGGGCGGGTGTGTGTGTGCAAATATATATATACTTTTTAAAAACTTTCACCAATATTCACGAAGTTGTCGTGATAGTTGCGACTTTCCCACGATGTTACACAGGGGACACATTGACGATCATGGTGTCTTCGCAAATATCACGTGTGATTAAAAAAAAACATTTTTGAACACATAACTTTTCTCATTAACACCCCCATTTATCAAACATAGGGTCAGAGTTCCTCCACCCTGACACCTAAAACCAGCTTTCACTGACTTTTTCAGCCCCGGAAACCATTCCCAGATCGATAAAACAGCAGCCACTACTTTCTGTTGAAGTTACGGACAGCCAATGACAGCATTGCTGTTGGCTAGCGTCTTGGCGGTTAATCATGATTTCACCGCGAAATATCCGCAGCCAGAGATATCACTAACTTTTTCTTTTTAAATTTCTCAATAACTACTGAACACATTTATGCCACATAACTAAAAGTGTGATCTGTGTAACAAAATATACCTTTCTGCCAATTTTGGTGTAATTTCAAACAGCAGTTCCGGCTGCAGGTTCGACTACGCATCTAATGTGAATTAACGTGGGAAACGCACCTTTTTTGACCCACCTTTTTCTCGGCCCCAATTGACAGATCACCCAGAAACTTTCCACGTACAACAAGGCTTACTATGACACATGTTTGGGAAAACTTTGTGACGATTCATCAACTGGCACCAAAGATCTAGGCAAGTCAAAAACACTTTTCCTATAGAAACATGGTCCTAACTATAACTACCTACTGGCAACCGCCAGTAGGTTAAATATATCGATAGATATCTCTATATATTTATGTGTGTGTGGGTTCATGTGGTTGTGCGTGTGTCTCTGTGTGTATATAACCTACTCGCGGCCGCCAGTAGGCAGTTATATTTAGGTCTACTTTTCCAGAGATGAAGCGTTTTTTAGTTTGCTAATAACTTTGGCCCCGTTTGAAGAATCACCACGAAATGTTCCACAAACAAGTTCATCCACCTCAGATTCTCCCTGGAAAGTGTAGGGGTGATCCATCCAGTTGGGGCTGGTAACACAAGGGTCCCAAAAAGTTAAAACTCCAAGCATTCTTCATAGAGTTCTTTAGACAAGGCTACAGCAAAAATTGCTGAACAGAATTGCACCAAATTCGGCAGGAAGCTAGATCTTGGTCCTCAGGTTGTACTTTGTATGATTTGGTGTAAATCCATCCAGCAGTTTTTGAGATATTAAGGGTCAAAAATAAATGTATATTTTGACAGTTGGGCTTGCAAGAGGCCCGCAAGCCTCCTGCGAGAGCCCAAAATCAAAAATGGAGCCCTGTAATTGGCAGAGAGGCCTGTTTTTCCAGTAAGCCTTCACGGTCTCGAGGGAGCGAGAGGCTCCCATGAGTCCCACAAGAGTGAGCACTCTGATTAGCTGGCTATTGGAATGTTAGAAATGAAATAGCACTGAAAAAAACAAAAGTTCCCTTCTCCTGTTGATGTGATTAGGCAGAGATTATCTCCTCCTGGGCCTCTCTTTTCTCAACGTGAGAGATTGGAGACTGAGAGGCCAGCAGGTCGGACGTCTACAGGAAATGCTTTTCCCTTTCTCAATTTATGATCTGACAAGACTTAGATGAGACACCCCATTTTAAAAAAAAGAAAAAAAAGGTGGTAAAGAGGAAAAGGCAAGAACCTCCTCCACGAAGAACAAAAGAGAGGAACCTAACCAAGTAAAGTCCGTCCCACGTATATCCCTCAGAAATGAATAAGATAACAGACTTCCTTGAATGATGTTAGAAACAAGAAGTTTGAAGTAAATTGAGATAGCGATATATAAAACTCACTCTACGCAACAAGTCAAACAGAATCCATTAAAATTAGAAGATAGCCATACATGGTGAAAATACTGAGTGAGGATACAGAGAAACTTATGAATAACAGGCAACTAAAAGCACCATTCTATCTTTTATCAGAAAGTACTGAAGGATTGCAATAATATCTTTTGCCGATTGATTGAGGCTTCAAAACAGTACCAAATTCAGATGTTTTTATAATTGGAAATTGTTGTCCTGAAGAAGGTGACGAAATTTTAGAACACCGAAACTCCGCGTCGACAGTCTTTTTTCAAAATATCTTTGTTTTATTATTATGTATTGTATATGTTTTTTAATAAATAACATGGAAAAGTGTTTTTAACTGATATGGATGAATAATGAAGAATGTACTGGTTAATAAAATAGGTAAACATCTTATTCCTTTGCATCTGTGTAGTTGTTTCGTTTGACTGTGTAATCACAAAGCATTGAATTATTTTATTGTAAATTTGGCAACCTGCATAAGACTCTATCGCACACTTAATCCCTTTTTCTCACGTTGAGAAAAGAGAGGCCCAGGAGGAGATAATCTCTGCCTAATCACATCAACAGGAGAAGGGAACTTTTGTTTTTTTGAGTCCATATACCCATCCCTTTTCCAAAGAAGGGTACCTCCCACATGACCTTTAGAAATGAAATAGCAGCCATTACTGTTTACCTTGAAAAATTTGAGGTGTTGTGGAAATGAAATAAAAAAGCTATATAAGGGGGCAGTGGAAAGGCATGCTGTACTCCTAGGTTTAGAGAGGAGGTGTCTAAGGGATAACTACTGTGAAGAAAATAAATGTATATTGTTTTTAACTAATTTTTACGATCTCGCAGGACTCTTGCAGGATCGTGAATAGTAAAAAGGGATATATGAGTTTGGAATACACTCCATTAGTAGGAATGCATTTTGTGGTCATTGTTTTTGAGAGTGAGTGTGTAAGAGATAAGTACTGTGATGAGTAGATGGTTAATTCCTATTTCCCCCCAAAAAGTTACGAAATCACGAAACTCTCGTAGGTTTGTGAACAGTAGAAAGGAGGAGGTGATCTTTGAATACACCCTGATGTGCACACTTGTTACTGTAGAAAGGCATCTTTCTGGAGCTGGTGTTTATCAGAGTCAACTATTTACTCCTATCGGCTTTGTAAGCATTGTGAGTATAGTCTCTTCCCACACCCTACTATGCTCACTCATTATCAGAGTGAGGGGTGTTAGCAGGGGGGAGACCCCCTGGACAGAGTATACTATGCACACTTGCCATCCAAGAGAGAGGTCTCAGTGGAGAGGCCAATCTCTCTCCACACAGCCAACTGTGCACATCTGTCATGTGAGACAGAGGTCTGAAAGTAAAGGCCAGTCCATGTACACACCCTACTACACACAACCGTCATCTGAGAGTGAGGTCTAAAAGGATAGGGCAATCCCTCCCTACACCCTACTACGCCCACCCGTCATCTGAGAGAAGTCTGGAAGGAGAAGCCACAGTCTCTCCACACCCTACTACGCACACCCATCATTACATATAGAGGTCTCACCAGAGAGGCCAATCCCTCCCCACCCCTTACTACGCATACCCATCATCAAAGAGAGAGAGATCTAAGGATAGAGACCAGTCTTTCCCCACACCCTACTACACGCACCGGTCATCTCAGAGAGAGGTCTCAGTGGACAGGCCAGTACCACCAGACACACTACTACGTACACCTGTCATCTGAAAGAGAAGTCTGAAGGGAGAGCCCAGTCCCTCTCTACACCCTACTGTGCACACCTGTTATTACAGAGAGAGGTCTCAGCAGAGAGGTTAGTCCCTCCACACACCCTACTACACCCAGATTTCTTTTGAGAGAGAGGTCTAAAAGGAGAGGGCAATCCCTCCCCACACCATACCATGCATACTAGGCACACCCGTCATCTGAGAGAAACATCTGAAAGGAGGGCCCAGCCAATTTCCCTCAAATTTGTTTTTTCTGTGTGCTGCAGTATAAGGTCTCTGTGCACTGCAGCCAAGGCTACGTGCGCCAAGAACCAGACCGCACGTGTGGGTGTAGCGACAAACATCAGTGTAAATATCACTCCAAACCTTTGCTTATAAAGTGAAAAGACGCTGCATTTCCACGCATACAGCCCTACATGAAGGGTCTTAAGGCAGGTTTGCACTTCATGTTTAGAAAAGCACAGGGCTCCAATGGTTTACTAACGATTCTCAACTGGAGCACTGTTCATAGGATGGCGAAATGCTGGGAGCCTATACAAGATCACATATACATAATAAATTACACATTTACATAACATATTTACAATTTGATGTGCAAGCTATTGACTAATGTCTGGATATCCCATCTGAGAGATAGTTTGTCAAATGTGTGACATCCAGGCAAAGATGGACTGTGGGAGAAGGCTGTTCAGACAAGTCAAGTGCCATGACTAGATGGATAACTAATTAAATTCATGCCCGGCAGTGGCACTGATTACTAATTCAACTAATGCCCTGCAGTGGCACCAATTACTAATTCGACCTATACCCTGCAAGGGCACCAATAACTAATTCAAATCATACCCTGCAATGGCACTGATTATTAATTCAACTTATAACCTACAGTGGCACCAATTACTAATTCAACCAATACCCTGAAGTGGCGTTAATTACTAATTCATTTCATACTCAGCAGTGGCATTGATTATTAATTCAACTCATACCCTGCAGTGGCACCAATTACTAATTCAATTCATACCTTGCAAAGGCTTTTATTACTATTAGAGCGGAAAAAGTGAACGATGCAGAGTGGGGCACTAACAATGTACATTACGTTTAATATTCAGTGATAGTCTAACTCTTGCACCAATTTACCACTGAAAAGTACAGGAGGTAAAATGACCATATTATTCTGATTTTTTCACTTATGGCAAGGAGAAATACCAGGAAATTACTATAACTGACTGCCAAGCTTTTTTTCTGGACAAACTTTGCCAAGATTTACCTGGTGAAAACTCTCCTTGGAGAAAACCGGATACAGTAAAGCCATATGCCAAATTACCAATTTACATGTAATTACTATACTACTTGTCCGAAGGATGTGGGCAGGAACTCCCTTCGCACCCTGTCTCTTTTTATTGTACCTCAGAAGAAGGTGGTACACAGCATAATAAAGCACAGTTCAATTGAGTAATGCCTTTGGTTGCCACACACAATAAATTCTCCTGAGGTAGCACCGGTTTCTAAAAGGGACTGATAAAGTAATCCAAAAAAAGATTATATAAATAAAGATTTTAGAACATCTGAGTGTGGTAAAAAGAATAATTATATTATCTTGCTTTCCAAATAAAAACTTTTTCTTATCATGATGTGCAGATAAAAGTGGAATGTTGGGGGAGTGACAAGGCTTATTATATGCAGTCTCTGCATATAACACAACTTGGGGCAAAACTCTTTCAAGCTGTAAATAAGAGGACCTAGAAATGGCTGCCTAAAACCAACATGTAAGGTATAACAATGGGGTTGATGCAAGGGTAATAGGCCAATATCTGATAAAAATAAAATGCCTCAAATACTGCTCAGGTGTACTCAGAAAGGTTCTGGGGCCCACAAAACACCAAAAGTACTGTCTCCACAACTCTATAACTTTGGCTGCCAGTACAAGTGGTTTCTAAGCCTTAAAACTATAGCTTGCACTTCTAAACTTGCTGTATTCCTTTTGCTAATAGGAGCATAGTTGGGGACAGATTGTGTGCCTTTTTTAAAGTATTCATATTAATTGCAGAGCCATGTGGAAGCATGATGGGCGCTGCAAGCAAGTCTAGAAGCATGACATGTGCTTTCAATTGATCCTGAAAGCACACGTTGTGCTTTTTGACTTGTTGAATTCCTTTTGTTAATAGAGCGCAGCTGCAGGGTGATTGTGTGCCTTTGTGAAAGTATTCATGATAATTGCAGTGCATGAAAGGCAGCTGTGCTCTATTAACAAAAGGAATGCAACAAGTGCAAGAATCACTTGCTGCTGAACGTGTGCCCCTCCTTAACCCCACAGGCTGCCCTGAGAGGGACACTTACCTGCCGCTCCCTTGTGCTCTCCTGTTCCTCCGCCCAAGTTCCCTCAACATGGAAATGACCAGATTTTGCGCTGCCCGCGTTTTAAAAGCAGCAGCGTGAATGGTCTCTCGCGGGATGTGCGCGCTTCATACTAGACACTGTGCGCTCGGGGGAGCATAGGTGCGTGCGTGGGCACTTTACAGGGAACAGTGGGCCCAACCCCTCCCCACACCCTAGTATGCACACCATCTATTACAACGAGAGGCCTCAGCAGAGAGGCCAGTCTGTCCCTACACCCTACTACACACACCTGTTATGTAAGTGATGGATCTCAGTGGAGAGGATACTCTGTCCCACATACTACTGTTTCCCTACAATTTTGTTGCAATCCCGCAGGACTCTCGCAAGAGTAGCTCTCAAGCATCAGGGAGTGAAGCTTGCTGCATGGACATGAGCGGTCTCACGAGAGGCTTGCAAGACCTGCACGTAGAATTACTTGGCCTGCCATGAGATATTTTACAATCCCACAAGAATCTTGCCAGATCAGATGGGGGGGAGAGTAAAAAAAAGGGAAGGGCATAGGCTCAACCAATAGTTACCATTCTTAATGCATGGTTGAAGAAATGCTGTGAAGTGATTAGGTGTAGAACCAACGATAGCTCAGATTGTTCTTGGTGATTTGGAGGAGAATGAGGCCTGTTGGAGTTGTGTTCCGAAGAAGTGACTGAATTTGGAACTGAGAAAGACTGGTGTCTTCAGCTGTATAAAAGAAACTGCTCTAAGCTCAGGTAATTCAAAATATACTTTATGAAGTTTCTTGAGAAGTGTCAGTAAGTGCACTTCTGTTGGTAAATTGATTATATACAAGGTCTAGTGAGTCAAAAGCTGTTTGTAGAGGTGCATGTTTATTAATATAGGTTTTGAGAGGTAGACTTTAGAATATGGAGAGATATCACCAAGCATTGGATGTTGTGTTAAAAAATGAAATGTTCACTCTGTGTGTAGTTGTAAGTAAAAGAGGCAGTGTTCCTGAAATTATCAAAAGAAAGCATCTGCAATATGTTAACACAAGGCTTAGGGTTTTTTTAACTTTACTGTGCAAATATTTTACCCCTGTGAGATGTTTGATTGGAGATATTGCCATTTCTTGAGTAATACACTATGTTCACTGTTAGAAAAGGTGTGTAAGAGGAATGTGTTACTTTACATATTGTTATGGAACTGTGTTTAGAGGCATGTTATAACTTTATTGTGAATACAAAAATGCAGTGTTTGAGGCTGTGGAATTTTTTAACAAAAAGGAGCATGCAGTTAGTGGTGCAGTACATATAAATATATGATTGTGGGTGAAAAATGTAGAAATCTTCAGAGAATGTAGTGATTTATCATTGTTTTTAATTACTGATCAGTATGTAACTTCATATTTTTTATTATTTTTTCTTTTGTTATGGAGGAAATGGAAAACAGAATCTCTGCAAAACAGAAGTACCATGTTGCACAATATAAAGAGGAGTAAAACAAAAATTGCTTACTTTGGAAGAAAGATGGAACAATAACTGTGTGGAAAGTCAGGAAAAAAATGTAATTGCACAACTGATGTTGTTCTTGCTAGGCCTGGGCGAAAATATAATTCCACTTGTGGAGCTGGCGGAATTCGGGATCTTCGCGCTATCATGTAATCTCGAGTTCCCTCTAAATTACGCTTTCCTGCATGTGGTGGAATAATATTTCTGTTGGCATGCAATACTTGTTTTGGCGCACACTGATGAGCGTGATGAGATTTGCTGGCCGCTAGTCAGCGTGTGCAAGATTTTCTGGTCACTAGTGCAGCTTCTGGTCGCCACGGAGCCTTCCACTGCCATTTTGGTGATGCTGGTGAGCGCGAGGGGTCACGGCTGCTTCTCGAGCAGATTCCCTACTTGAGAAGTAGCTAAATCTACATGAAAAGACGTTTTTGAGTGAATATTTTACTCCAACGAACCGTTTAGGTGGTTTTTAGTTCCGAAAGCATTTTTTATTTTACTTTTTTTACCACAAGAAGGAAGTGCCCCAGAGACTCCAACTTCCTCTTCCTGTCCAGCAGGCTCTTCCCAGTGCGTTGTATATATCTTGCCCACTTTTCATTTGGATTTCGAGGTGGAAGGATCACTCTTTGTCGGCAATTCCTGCTTCATACTTGCCATCAAAGACTTTGTTTTCGTGAAATCACAAGTAAGTTCAAAAACCTTTGTGTAAGGGTGTTTTTTGTTTGATAGAGGGCAAGCAACAGTATTTATTTGTACTTTTATTATATTTTTAAATTTGATTGTGGTTGTGGTGGGTGGCCTGGGGTTTCAGAGGGGCCTAGTTATTTTTTTGCATTTCATTTGTTATCTTTTGTAAGGGAAAAAGGTTGCAAAGTTCAGTACATTTTCTCAATTTTTGCTAAATTTGTGCAGTCTCTTTGAAACATGTTGTATTCTCTCTGTGGGATTACAACCCGCCCATTGCCTTTTTATTCGTCCCTTCAATTGTGGTTAAAAAATGCTTGTCAGCTAGTGGTTAATCCTTCCTCTTTGTCCCTCCTTTTTGTGTTTGGTTTTGTCACACAGAGCACCTCCCAATTACTGTTACCATTACACTTCTGTGTTTGTGTTCATTTGGGGGACTATTTTTTTCTTTGATTCCTAATTGTGTCACTGTTTGCCTGCCTTTGTTGACTCAGCTTCTGTGCCTGTCACTTAATTTCCCCGTCCCCTTCAAATACCAATGAAATGTCAGACGCGTCAGACTCGGTTTTCCAGGGCGCCCCTTTAATTTTCTCTGACTTCAAAGTGCGAGGATTTCCCCCAAACCCCATCCGCTTCACTGCTTGTTGCTTTAGCGAGCCTCGGTCACCTGACCTTCAGCAGCTCAACCTTGCAGCACAGTTAAGGGCAAGGCTTGGGTAACTCCTGTCGCATTTTCACTGACACTTGTTTATATAATGTAAACTCGAGCAATCCGAAGGTGTTGGAGCACTTTACATGAGCGCTAGTTACATTACACAATGTCAGATTAATTTTTGGGGCATTTTAATAGAGCGTGAACTCAACTTACCCTAAGATATTGTAGAGCTCTACAAAAGTTGCAGTTACATTACACAAGGTCAGGTTAATTTTCTTGGTTTTAGGTGCGCGGAGATTAGGGACACGGCTCTGATCCTGTTGGATCTATCCGCTGCCTTTGATACCATCTCCCCATCCTTTCTGATTTAACGCCTGCCAGAAATGGGTATTACAGACAGGGCTTTGAAACTATTGTCCTCCTTCCTCAAGGATAGATCCCAAAGGGTGATGGTGAACCAGTTCCAATCGGACTCATTCTCCCTGCCATGTGGGGTGCCGCATGGATCATCTTTGAGCCCTATGCTTTTTTTTTGTTTAAAAGCTTTATTCGAATAATAAGTAATACAAAAAACCAGTAATACAAAATACAGCATTACAAGATAAAAAACATATCAAAAGAGTGGCTAATATAAAGAAGAAGAGAAAGCTATTTTTTAAATTTTAAGGAAATAAGTGGAGGGAGGGGAAAAGAGGGAAAAAGAAGGAGGAGAGGAAGGTAAACTTTCCAAAACTGATAAAATGAGAAACTGCATCTTACAACGGAATAAGAGAGATTATGCTAATCAAGCTAATATATATAATAAGTCAAAAACAGTAAAAGGCATGGAACAAGGAAAATAGACATTCAAGGAGGCTTAAAATTTTCAGCATTTAAACGAGAATTATCTGTTAACACTAGATGATCTAAATAAGTAGTAAGAGGTAACCAAAAGAGATCTCTATTGACCAATGGTTTACAGGAGGAGGCAAAAGCAATATCAAGTCGGTGCAGATGACAAAGACTATTCCACCAGTGTTGGATAGAGAGTTTTGTGAGTGTTTTCCAATTGAGAGTGATGTGTTGGAAAGCTAAAGCGAGCATAAGGTCGAAGAGACCATGCTTGTGAGAAAGAAGATCTAAGGAATCGGAGAGACTTCCGGAGAAAAGAAGAGGAATGGAGTAAGGAATGGAAATATTAAATAGGCGAGAAATATAGGACCAACCTTTCTCCCAGAAAGTAGAAACCGAGGGGCAAAGGAAGAGAAGGTGAAGAAGGTCAGCATTAGAAGAGCCACAGGTCCAACAGTTTGTATTAGTGGAATGAGAAAATTTAGCGATAGAGGCGGGAGTAAGATAAAGTCTATGATAGAGAAAGAACATAGATTGAGTAAGAAGCAGAGCGAAAGATTTTGAGAGAACGGGACCAAAGTTTGTCCCAGAAAATGATAGACCATTCACACCCCAGGTCAGATTCCCATGAAAGTTCCAACTTAGTTTTAATACGTTCTGGATTAGGTGCTGAGAAGTATTTATATATAAGAGAAACTTTAGGTAGCAAGAGAAGAATCTTAAGAAGAGAATTAGGAACAGGGGAAAGAGGTGAGGATGGGAGAGAATAGAAAGTATCAAGAATGACCGTCATTAGAGTAGTGAATTTCTGTAGGAAGGAACGGGGACAATGAAATGTGGTCTGAAATTGGGGAAAGAGGCAAGGAGAAAGACCATCAAAAAGGTCTTTGACCCAAATTATGCCCCGTGATCTCCAGGAACTCCAAAAGATGGTTCTGCCATTAATAGTAATAAGGGAATTATGCCAAATAGGAGAATCTAAAAAGGATTCTCTAGAGATAGGTTTGGGATGCGTCAAAGGTTTCAATAGGGAACAAGTGTGTTTAAACAAGGGGAGGGAGGTAAGAGGTGTTTTGGCAGAAAAGGCTAAAATTTATTTTAAAGAGAAAGGTAATAATAAGGCACGCTCAATGGAGAGCCAAAGGGGAGTAAAAGGGGAAAGTTCAGAGAGGAGCCATTTCGAGGCCTGGCGAAGACAAAATGATTTATGATACAGGCGAAAATTAGGGAAGTTTACACCTCCATTAGATTTTGTCCTACGAAGAGAAGAGAGAGAGATCCTGGCTTTTTTATTTTGCCAAAGAAATTTAGAAAGACGAGAATCAATTTGTTTAAAATAACAGGCGGGAATGTGGATAGGAAGCATAGAAAGAGTGTAAAGCAAAATAGGAGTGATCATCATCTTAATTGAGTCCAACCGACCCCACCATGAAAGAAAGAGAGGATTCCAAGAGGAAAGTAATTTGTCAATCCGAGACAAGATCGCAGTCATATTTAATTTAATAGAAGAGGCAATAGAGTTGGAGAACCATATACCTAAATACTTGATTTTAGAGCTATTCCATGCAAAACCAGTGGAAGAAAAGGAATGTGGAAGACAAAATTTAGTGATAGGGAGAATTTCTGTTTTATAAGAATTGATTTTATATCCAGAGACAAGGGAAAAGGAAGTGAATTCATGTAATAAAGGGGGAATGGAGATTTCGGGATCAGAAATGAAGAGTAGGATGTCATCTGCGTAAGCAGAGAGTTTTAAATGTTGGCCACCATACGAAAAACCAGAAATGGAATCATTATTACGGATTGAGGATAAGAAGGGTTCAAGAGCAAGGACAAAAAGAAGAGGAGAGAGAGGGCAGCCTTGACGGACTCCGCATTGGAGATGGAAGTAGGACGAAATACAACTGTTAACTAGTACCGAAGCTCTGGGGGCAGAATATAATAAACATATAAGAGAAGTAAATTTGGGACCAAAACCATGCCACTTCAGAGATGCAAATAAAAAGGACCAATCTATTCTATCAAATGCTTTTTCAGCATCGACAGAAATGGCCGCTAAGGATGTGGAGAGGGAAGGAACTTTGTTTAAGACATTAAAAAAGAGACGAGAATTATCCGAGGTCAACCTGCCTCTGACAAAACCAGATTGCTCCTTACCAACTAAATGAGGTAAAGAGGATATAAACGTAAAGTTTATAATCAACATTAACCAGGGAAATCGGTCTATAGTTTTTGCAAAACATAGGATCTCGACCCTCTTTATGGATAAGGCAAATTGTGGCCTCTTGAAAAGTACCGTCTGTTTTACCAGAGAGAAAGAAGGAATGAAAAAGATTTAAGAGTTTAGGAAGGAGTAAGTTAGAAAAATGCAAATAAAATTCAACTGAAAAACCATCCGGGCCAGGAGTTTTCCCTTTCTTTAAAGTGGTTAAAGCAGAGGATAGTTCATTAAGGGATAGGTCAACCTCAAGATCAGAAAGGTTAAGATGAGAATTGGATGGGGATGGTAAATTATCAAGATAGGACAGGATGAGGGAACTGGAGGGAGGGGACTCCGGGGTGTAAAGATCCTTATAGAATAGTTTAAATTCGTTAAGAATATCTTGATCTTTATGAAGGAGAGAACCATCCGAAGAATAAATAGAGTCAATCAGCGTACGGTCTTTACGGGATTTAAGATAATTTGCTAAACGTTTCCAACTTTATTACGACCTCCGTAATAACGAGCACTACTATGGAGAAGTATAGAGGACGCGTTATCAGCTGAAGTTTTATTGAATGCTAATTTAGCACAAATCAGAGCTGGCAGGACCGAGGCAGCCGATGAAGTATAGAATTTGTGCTCTAAAGCTTTAATGTGGGCCAGGGTAGCTTTATATTGTTGAAGAAAACGTTTCTTTCTTTTGAGACAAAGTCTATAATGAAGCCCCTTGCAGTGGCTTTAAAGGAATCCCAAATTATGTAGGGGGAGGAACTAGGATCTTTATTTAGGTCAAAAAATTCGTTAGCAACGGTGATGAAAGAAGAAGAGAAAAGTGGGTCAAGAAGAAGAGAATTGTTGAAACGCCAACGGGAGGACCTGGGATGTGGTGGAAGTAAGACAAGGTCAGTTATAATTGGGGCATGATCAGAGATAACGATAGGTTCAATAGAGGAGGATAACAAGTTTTGAGATAAAGATTGAGAGAGAAAAATATAATCTAAACGAGAAAGGGAATTGTGAGGGGGAGAGAAGAAAGAAAAGTCAAGAGAATCGGGATGAGCGAGTCTCCAAGAGTCAACGAGATGTGCTTGGGAAATAGTGTCAAGAAAATGTTTATGAGAATTGTGAGGGGTGAAGCGCGTCTGAGATTGGCGATCTAGAAAAGGGTCAACAACTTGATTGCAGTCACCTCCTAGAATAAAGTAATCATCTCTAAATTGAATACATTTTTGTGTAATCAGAGGCCAAAAGGAACAATCAGGATGAGTGGGGCCATAAACATTAAAAACAGTCAAAGAGATATTATTAATTAACAACTTAGCTAACAACCATCTACCTTCTGTATCAATTTCTTGCGATATAATTTTACAATTCAATTTCTTATGGCATAGAATTATAACACCATTTTTATTATTAGAAGTGGGAGAGAATAAAACTGATCCCACCCAACCTCTCTTCAATTTTAATGCCTCAATTTCTGTAAGGTGGGTCTCTTGTCGAAGTACCAAGTCAGGGTTATAAGAGGCAAGATGTGATAGTATTTTTTATCTCTTAATAGGGTTAATGAAACCTTTCACATTCCAAGAGATAACTCTGAATGTAAAACCATCAAAAATACATAAAGAACAACAACAAAAACAAAACATGTAGTATTAACAAAGATGCATTGAATACTACAATCAAACTTACAAGCCATAGATAAGTACAACATTAGAGAAAAGGAGGGAAAGGGGAGGAAGGAGGAAGAAAGGGGAGAAGGACTGAAAAAGGAAAAGAGTGAAAAAAGAGGTAATAAGAGAAGACAGCACATGACAACCACTAATTGCAACATAGGAATGTAAATTGAGAGAATAAAGGGATTGACGACTGTGATACGTACCTTCTAAGGGAAGACAAAAAAGAAATGCAGGGAGTGGCGACACAAGAGAGACGGCACAACCAAACGGGGAGGGAGCATCACACCGGGGAACTTATGTGATAAACAGGAAAAAGAGAAAGAAATATGTTAGAAGATAAGATAATTTCCTAGAAAAGTAGAAGGAGAGAAAAGGAGATAAAAACAAAATGATACAATACAATGATACAATACAGTAATGAACAATAACCTGCAAAGATAAAAGGCATTAAGTAAAACCAAGCGAATTAAATCTGAAGCAGAGAAGAAGAAAGTCAAGGTATGGAGGACGTAGAAGAGAGAGAACCAGAGACATCCATCGACGATGCGGAGTGCGAATAAATGAATTTCCTCAACTCTGCTGGTTCCTCAAAAGTGGAAGTTTTGTTTTGGTAAGTAACCTTGAATAGACACGGGTGAAAAAGTCCATATCGAGCTCCAAGTGTGCACAAAGAAGGTCAAAGATCCAAAAATTATTTCCGCCGTTTAGCTGTTGTTGAGGAAACAACTTGAGAGAGAAATAACTTAGCGCCTGACCAGACGAGCTGTTTTTTGTATTTAGCTGCATTTAAACCCAGTAGCAAGTCTGTAAATTTCAAAAATAGAAAAATCACACTTCATGGCTTGGAAGGAGCAGCTGAAGAAGACAGACGGGGGCCCAGCCTGTGGGCTCTCTGAATATTCAGATTTGTAGACGCAGGGAGGTCCAGAAGCTTTATGAGAAAATTGTTGAAGAAGCGAACTGGGTCATCACCTTCTAAATTCTCTGGAAGACCATATAAGCGTAGATTATTGCACCTATTCCTATTTTCAAGGTCCTCCGCCGATTTCTTCAGCCAAAGGACCTCCCTCTCAAGGGCAACTAATTTTGTGGAGACATTTTGAAGTTCATCAACTTGCTGTTCCACTGTGGAAATGTGGGAGTCCATAGAAGCCCATTTAGGGGCCGATTCCGATCTCGGTCGGAGGCGCACCCAATACCATTCGGTCGGGAAAAAAGCCATGCGAAAGCCTGTTTCCCGACCGAACCGTACGCGGGTCCGGCCGAGCGAGTACGATGCGAATTCGCCGACCGACTCGTCCGGGCGTCCCGACAACTCCGACCGACTCGCTCGGACTCGAACCGCTCCGACCGACTCGGTCGGACCCGATTCGCACCGCGCAATGGAGACGTTTCCCGGCCGGGTAAGTACGATGCGCGCCGCGAGCAGTCCGACCGAGCCGCGCACTCCGGCTCGTAAGAGCTGTCGGAGCCGTACTTTGGGGGTCCGTGTCGGACCCCCTGTACGCGTAGCCGCGCGAGGCGCACACAGGGGGACCCAAGGGTCCCCCTACCTGTGCGTGTACGCCGCGAAGCGCTCCGCGGCGTACCCGCTGTAGGGGGCGCCCTTGTCCGCCTCGCACCCATTGAGGCAATGGGAGCCCGCGTACGCGTTGTACGACCGGCTCCCATTGAGTTCAATGGGAGTCCGACCGACTCGTGTCCGATAACATACGGCCGCATCGTACTCGTTCGGTCGGACTGCACGGGTCCGATTCGGTCGGAAATCTCTCCGGGTCCGGCTCGGTCGGAGAAATTTCCGGCCCGAATCGGAATCGACCCCTTAGTGTCCATAGTCTGTAAGCGGGAGTTAGTCTCTTCAATAAAAGGGTGCAAAGCGTGAATTTCCTCAAAGATAGTGTCCAGAGATATCGGAGAAACAGACTTTGGTGGAGAGGGAGGGTCCTGTTTGAGGCACTTGTTAGCGGAAGCTGGAGTTTGCGATTTAATTGAAGAGGGCGTCGAAACTGCTGACTTCGAAGAGCCGGATTGCGCCATAATGTTAGTATCTCGAGATGCAGGGGCAGAAGGAGGAGAGACTGACACCGGAGAATGAACTGTAGATCTCTTGTGTGTAAGTAATAATTTCTTGCTCCTTCCCATAGAGCAAGGAAGGAAAAATTGCGTGAGAGCGAAGAAAAACACCAGCAAAAATCTGCAATGTCTCACAGTGTGTGAGGTAGGCTCCACAGTTAATTGCGCAAACAGCTCAAAACACAAATAATCCTCCTATTAAAATTAGATACAGGTCTGGTCAGGCATAAAGTTGCAGGAAAGTAGTAGTTAGTAGCAAAAATCAAGAATGCGGCATAGTATCTGAGGAGAGAAGCAAGGAAAGCCTCACCGATAAAAACAAAATGGCGGCCGCAAAGGAGCCAGAGCAAGTTGAAGAGGTTTTACCTCAAAAAACAGCAAATACGCCCATAGCAGACATATGAAGATGCTCAGAAGCAATTCCGGTGCATGAAACTCTCTGTTTCAATGTACAAAGAGAGTTTAGAGCCGCGAAAATCACCGCGACATTTCCGCCGCGATACGGAGCTCCGGGGCTAGGCGGCCATCTTGTTTGGCGCAGCCAAACAGGCATCAAGCACTATGCTTTTTAACCTCTATGTCTCCCCACTTGCTAGGATCATCCGCTCCTATGGGCTCCAAGCGGTCTCGTATACCGATGACACTCAGATCATTGTGTCCATCGCTAAGGACACAGCAGCGACTGCAGCTAACTTCACAATGCGTGATAGAAGTAACAGGGTGGATGGGAAGAAACTACCTGAAGCTTAATGGGGAGAAGGCTGAGGTGTTGTTATTTGAAACTCAAGCCTCCATTTGGAACAACAACTGGTGGCCCGATGCACTAGGCATCTTACCAGCTCCTGCAGAGAAAGCTGGGAAATAGGGGTGATCCTGGACAATGAGCTCTCACTGGACTACCAGGCCAACCGTACCACTTCAACTTGTTTCTGGCTTATCAAAATGCTGAAAAAAATCTTTCCTTTTATTCCCCTCTCGGCACGGAAGCAAGTCGCCATGGTGTTGCTTTGTCAAGAATTGACTATTCTAATGTGCTCTATTTGGATACTAAATACAGCACCCAAGCCAAGCTGCAATTAGTGCAGAACGCGTTGGTGAGGCTTACCTTGGACATTCCTAAATGGTAGTTGGTTTCAAGGGATTATTTGATCTACACTGGCTCCTCATAAAAAGTGCATTATGTTCAAGGCCCTATACATAGTAAACAAGGCCCTTTATCAGGCCAGTCCAGATGGAACTATGGTGCTGTTTCATTGGTACATCCCTGGAAAAAATCTTCACTCAGCTCATCTCAATCTGGTTACAATGCCCAGAGTCCGGAAGCTGCTGCTTGGCTGAATCGGACTACTGAGACTATAGCGCCTTGACGCCTGCAGGCATTTGGTGTGCTCTATAGATCCTGTTCAAATCAAATCAAGTGATGCCAACACTGTCCCTGTTCATTCATTATTTCCCCTCTACCTGACAAATGGGAGCAGCATTTGTCCCTGCCACCTCCTCCCAATGTCACTGCATGCCTGCCCCGCTGCCTCTTCCTGTCATTCTCCTCCTCTCAAAGCTCTAATTTCAGAGCAAATTCATAGCACCTCCTCAGGGACTGTGCGATATTTTTTATTATATAATGGGAACTTTAGTGACCCGAAGGTGTTGGAGCGCTTACATGAGCGCCAGTTACATCACACAAGATCAGATTAATTTTGGGAGGCACAGAGCATGAACTCGCCTGACCCGAAGTAATTGAAGCTTTTGTAAAGTACTCCAATGTGTACTTTACAAAAGCGTCAATTACATTACACAAGGTCAGGCAAATTAGTTTTTTTTAGGTTCATGGAGATTAAGTGATGCTGATGCCTTCCCTGTTTATTCATTATTTCCCCTCTACCTGACAAATAGGAGCATTTTGTTGTTGTTGCAATGTCCAGTCCTCCTATACCCAGAGGGCTGGGTCGGGGGATTGCTGGTAAATGGATAGTGCAAGCAGTGTTTTAAATAGAAAACTCTGGAGACAGGCGCCTGGTGAATAGAGGTTTTGGGGAGAAGGGATGTGACGTCTCCACCGTTGGAAAGTACTTCACTGCTTTTTTTCATAGGCTGTTCAATACTCTAGTAATGTAGTTGCACCGAGGATGTTATAGTGCTGTTGACTTGTTTTACTTTATGGCCTAGTCTGCCCAAGGGCCAGCCAGCCAGTACTAGTCATTGGGTACATGAAACAACTGTTTCTGTGGAATATGTTGTTTCAAAATATCATGTACGCCAAGGATGGCATTGTATTAAATAAAAAATGTGGCTTTTCTTTTTTTTTTTGTATTTCACGTTTTTTTCTGCAAAAAGTGCATTTCGGTGGGGTAATATTTGATGCATTGGAAGGATGTGTGTTGTTGTAATTTTTTGATAGCTCAGTTAATTTTATTTTTTTGGCATTGCTGAATTAATGGTAGTGTTTTCTTCATCGTTGCCATGCCTCCTTTGCCTGGCCAGTGTGTGCATGTTCACCATAGGCCACCATTTGTTTTTGTTGTCCATGTCATGTGGCCGGGGGCCATTTTGTGTAGTCAGTGTCCATGGGCCTGCTTTGTTCTTTATTGTCTATGCCTCCTTGCTTGTTGTTTGGCCATGTGGCCATCAACCATTTTGTGCAGCCAGCCAGTACTGCTTTTGTCATAGGCCTGCATGTGTTCTTTGTTGTGTCCTTGCCTCCTTGCTTGTTGTTGTTGTTTGACCATGTGGCCAGTGGCCATTTTGTGCAGCCAGACAGTGTGTTTTTGTCATATGCCTGCATGTGTTCTTTGTTTCGGCAATGCATCGTTGCTTGTTGTTTGCCCATGTGACTGGTGGCCATTTTGTGTAGCCAGTGTGCTTTTGCCATAGGCTTGCATGTGCTCTCTGTTCCGTCCATGCCTCCTTGCTTGTTGTTGGTTGACCATGTGGCCAGCGACCATCTTGTGCAGCCAGCCAGTGTGCATTTGCCATAGACCTGCATGGGTTCTTCTTTGTTGTCCATGCCTCCTGGCTTGTTGTTTGACCATGTGGCTGGTGGCCATTTCGTGTAGCCAGCCAGTGTGCTTTTGCCATAGGCCAGCATGTGTTCTTGCTGTGCTCATGCCTCTTTGCTTGTTGTTGTAGGTTGACCATGTGGATGGCGGCCATTTTGTGTAACCAGCCAGTGTACTTTTGCTATAGGTTTACATGTGTTCTTCTTTGTTGTTCATGCTTCCTTGCTTGTTGTTTGACCATAAGGCTGGGGGCCATTTTGTGTAGCCAGCCAGTGTGCTTTTTTCATAGGCCTGCGTGTGTTCTTTGTTACCTATGCCTCCTTGCTTGTTGTTTGACCATGTGGCAGGTGGCCATTTTGTGCAGCCAGCCAGTGTGCTTTTGCCATAGGCCTGCTTGTGTTCTTTGTTGTATCCTTGTTGTTGTTGGTTGACTATGTGGCCGGCAGCCATTTTGTGCAGCCAGCCAGTCTGTAAATCCTTTTTTTTCCAGTTTTCAATGCCATTTTCTAGGGAGATTGATAGGAGAGGCCTATGCTTGAAGATCATTGTAGTATATGTATATATGAACAGTGTTTAATATTACATGCATTTTGTCCATTTTTACCCCACAAATCTGTGCCTCCCAATGGGTTTGTCATGGTCCCCTAGTATAACAGCAATTCATTTTATTTATTTATTTATGTATTTTTTTATGTTTTCAATTTTGTCTTTTTTTAAATGTATTTGTTTTTTTAAATTTTCCCTCCAGCCACTCCTTGCCTGCCCTAGGCACCTGCCCCACACCAGCATTCATTTTTCAAGGATTGTCATTACTCATTTTCCCCTGGACCCCCTGCGTGCCATAGGCGCACAACCACACACCAGCATTCATTTTTTAAAGATTATTGCATTTTGCCCTGGACCCCTGCCTGCCACATGCGCACACCACCATTACTTATCAAGGATTGTTCCATTTTCCCCCGCCCACCCGGCTGCCATAGGCTCACACCAGCCTTTATTTTTAAGGATTATTCTATTTTCCCTGGACCACCTGCCTGCCATAGGCGCACCCAGCATTCATTTTTTAAAGATTATTCCATTTTACCCTAGACCCCTTTCCCTCAAAAGGCACACACCAGCATTCATTTTTTAAGGATTATTAGAACATTAGAATGTTGGGAGCACCGGGCTTATAATGGCTGGCAATGTTTGCCTATCACAGCTGTTGCTGTGAACACAGGCCTCACTGAGCCCGAGGGGATTTCAACCACCTTGGGCTCCGTGAGGCCTTTGCTTTACTATTTAGAACATTCTGCCCTCTAGGGGCGGAATGTTCTAATTGGCTTATAAAGCAAACACAAGGAGATGTTGGATGGAGTGCTGAAACTTTTCACTCACCCCCAGTCACAGATCTGGGTTGAATCCATCATCATTCTTTAGCTCACTTTGCCACCCCAGTTCAGACATAGCTATATGCAAATCAGTCTTGACCCTGTGCCTCATGGGAACAGTCCAGACCGAACTGCCAAGCCATGTCTTCCCTGGACCGGAATCAAGCATCCTGGGACCGGTTTCAGGCTAACAGCCCTCATCAGCCAGGCTAGCTTGAATCCAGTGGCAAAGTGAGCAAGGGACCCATGTCTGGGCATACCCTGCCAACTTAGGGCGAACAAAGCAAACACAAGGAGATGTTGGACGGAGTGCTGAAACTTTTCAAACACTCACCCCCAGTCACAGATCTGGGTTGAATCCATCATCATTCTTTAGCTCACTTTGCCACCCCAGTTCAGACATAGCTATATGCAAATCAGTCTTGACCCTGTGCCTCATGGGAACAGTCCAGACCGAACTGCCAAGCTATGTCTTCCCTGGACCGGAATCAAGCGTCCTGGGATCAGTTTCAGGCTAACAGCCCTCATCAGCCAGGCTAGCTTGAATCCAGTGGCAAAGTGAGCAAGGGACCCATGTCTGGGCATACCCTGCCAACTTAGGGCGAACAAAGCAAACACAAGGAGATGTTGGACGGAGTGCTGAAACTTATAGCCTTTCGTAGAGGGCTATACTGGCCATTAAAGGCCTTGTTAAAGGCTCTCACCTTTGGCTTGGGCCTTTAACGCTGGAGCGGGCCTTTAATGGCTGGTATATCCTGCTACGGCGGGCTATAAGGCTATATTCCATTTTCGTCTGCAACTCCCTGCCTGCCACAGATGTCTCTCCTTAGATGCCATTAAAGTAAACAGTTACATCTGTATGTTGTTATCCTGATTAAAAATGTAATATTATGTTATGGTGGTGCGGTTTGATTTTGGAATGGATACACTGTTGTTATTAATTATTCAGGATAATAAGTAACCACACTAAATTATAATGTCTGTACTATGAATAATTTAAACCACAAAAATGCCACATTTCACTAAATGTTTTTCTTGCTTATTTGCTTTTAGGTACACAAGATATATCACCCACAGTACTGACAGACAGAAGGCTAGCACAAGGTGACGTGACCACAACACGTGAGTCCTCCAGTCCCCTCCGCTTGTGCAGCTAAGTGCCACTGCCAACTGACTGAGCTGGAAGATGGCCCCAAAGAAAGGTGCTGCCATGAAAGTGGCCAGTGAGGAAGAGAAGAAGAAGCAGCTTTCCACCATTGGCTTGCCGCCCCAAACCTTTTTCAGGAAACATGTTCCTGACCCATCGTTCTCCAGACAGCAAATTGAGAGCAGCACTTCAACCTAAGCACAAGGCCATCTCTCACAGGGAGGCAGCTACTTCAATTATGTGACGAGCAGTGAGTCTGAATTGGATTCGTCTCACCCGCAAACTAGTACACAATCGTCGCAGGAAACTGAGCAAAGTGGACAACGGGAGCTGAAGCCAGCAATAGTAGATCTTCATGAAGTAAGAGCAGAACAGGAAGTTGAGCTTCCTGCTGAGCAAGATGTATCTGTTCTTCAACCATTGGCTTCCCGATCGCCAGAAAGAAAAAAGAAGGGTACTCCACCATCTTCTCCAAGCCCCCTCTTCTAAATATCTTGAAATGGATTGGACCCCGGCTGAGTGTGAGGCACGCCACGAGAGACAAGGGAAAAGGAAAGTTCCTGAAAGCCTTAGAATTATGGAAGGGGATGAAGAGGACAAGCCAGTCATTGTCATGGGAGCTGGTTCAGAGGACACCAACATTACCCTTCCTATTCAACCTGCTCTGAGGAATGTTGCACTGGTGCGAGCACCACCGTCAGCTTCCATAGTTATAAATCCACTGCTGAGATCTGCATCCACCACTGCCTCAGGTGAAGTACGCACTGTAGACAGGCAATCGACACACCCACCTACCTCCAGTTCTGCGGGCATTCGCAGTAGCACCAGTTGCTCTTTACAAAAGTTCTCCTCCCCAGTTTGGGACTTCTTTACGATTAGCAAACCTGAGTCTAAGGATGAACTCTACTTCCCTGACTGAGTAGGTCACCATAAAACTTTTCAATTATCATCAAACTGCTTTGCCCTAAAAAAATACAAATGGATATAGCTAGGGAAACATTATATATTTTGTTTGTGTCTGACTTATGCCACTGGATTCAAGCTAGCCTGGCTGATGAGGGGTGTTACCCCGAAACCGGTCCCAGGATGCTTGTTTCCAGTCCAGGGAAGACATGGCTTGTCAGGTCGGGCTGGACTGTTCCCATGAGGCACAGGTTCAAGACTGATTTGCATATAGCTGTGTCTCAACTTGGGTGGTGAAGTGAGCTAAAGAACGATGATGGATTCAACCGAGATCTGTGACTGTGGGTGAGTGTCTGAAAAGTTTCAGCACTTCGTCCATCATCTCCTTGTTTGGCCGGATTAGAGTTGGACCAGTGTGCAGTGAAGGAGTCTCCCCATTCCCTTCAAGGACATTGGAGACAATGCCTGCCCCCATCCCATGCCTATCCTTCTTTTTTTTCATTCCCTAGGAAGGCTGCCCCCAGTAAAGATCATTTGATTTACCAGACTGCCAATGTGTTGCTTCCACCAAAAGAGGAGATACAATTGTGTATCACCATGCTTGGATTAGAACAGGGAACCATTGCACCAATGAGTGATATATTATTAAGTGATTGTGAGTGATGATTGATGATTCATGTGTGGCAGACAGTTTAGTTTACAGTTCAACTAATTTGTAAACTTGATTTCAATGATTTCCAATATTTGGGGCCTGATTGGTGATTTTGCCTGAAGGTGATTGGCCCTTTCACACTTAGCTAGATTTACTTGCAGGTCCACTCCCTGCTGGGGTTTTTTTCTGGTTCTTCAGAGACCAGACCAGTCAGTTTAGTTAACAAACAGAAATCTACACAAAATGCTCAAATTATTTTTCTCTTTTTGTTCATCAACAGCAGTGCACTAAAGATCTATCACTCTATATCTCCTTTGGTTATGGACGGAGTCGGACTGATTCGTTACTTGGAGTCAGGACTCAGGGCGGGTCTACCTCAACACCCAGAAGAAGAAAGTTATCAACTTCAAAGGAAAACCAAAATGGTGATGACTCTTAGAGGCCTATTCAGCTCTGTTGACTGGAGAGAGATGCGTTGATTTGGGAAATGCTGCTGCTTAGTGTGTTTGCTGGCTCAAATGTGAAACTCCTCTATTATGTGGTTGTGGTTGGGGGAGCCTGTTGAGACTGGAGACAGACATGTGATGTCACATCCTCATATAATGCACAGACTCGGCTAAGTGTTATGATGACAGTTGTGAGATTGATCAGCCTGGCACATGCAGCTACTTGTTTGGGATTGGTTTTAAAATTGCTCTCACTTCTTAGTCAATCACACATGAGGCATAATGAACGATTGCGGCAGCCTATGCTCTTGCTCTGCCTCTTGCTACACTCCTCATGAAGCTAAACTTCTGTGCTTCTCTTTGATTACAATATCATTTCTGTTTTATAATATGCAGGCCTTCTTTTCTCCTGCACAATAGGCAAAGGATCCATAACACTCCTGCTTACCGTACCAAACTAGTACAGCTAGGCACTCAAGAAAACAGGCATTCCTAGAAGAATGCAGATGCACCTCCCAATTTGGCATTTATATACAGTATCATTTTTCTTTTAACAATCATAATTTTCAGACTAGTGCAGGTTCACGCCTCTTTAAATTTGTATTTTGAAACCTAGATGACAGAACATTTAGTAATATAATAACTTGGGTCTCTGGGGATGCAGAACTGTTTGCAATGCATTGAATTGAACTGTCATTCCTTCATTTCTTTCCACAACAGATTTGATGATGATGATGTGCTGCTCATCTACCTGAATATTGTTGTTGTCTAGTGTTTGTCTATGTCACGCCTATCCCCAAATACCTGTTCCCATCCATTCATCAAACCACTAACCCTCTTCCCCCAGGCTGTGTGATATATATTCAGGTGTGACTCATGAGTTTACACAATAAATGGATCACACACTTGGTGGAGTGGATGTGGTGAAACTGACACCAACTCAATGCAGGATATTCTAATATCTGAGCAATAGCCCACACCAGCCCCACTTACCCACCCATGCATAAAAGGGATCCATAATTTACATATATAACATCATTTGTCAATATCATAATTCAGGCCTTGAGTTGTGTAAATGCTTAACCTTGTCCTGAGTCCACTTTTCCTGACTCAAGGATTCATAAGTTTGGTTGTAGTTGTTTTAAAAATTTAAATGCTAGCTCTCCATTGCTCAGAAGAAATTACTATTGGTAGTTTTTGTTATAATATCAGGTCTTTGTGTCATGGTGGTAGTCTGGTCTCAGTCTTTCTAAAGTCATGATATAAATAAATAACCCACTAACCCTGTATTTTCTTTCAATCTAGTTGCCTGTGATGCATAATCCTTCTGATGAATCATACAGTTGGAGTTCACCTAGGTGTGAGTGGGACGTCACTTGTAATGTCTTTCCTGTTAGCGTGTTAGCCTGCTACTACTACTACCACCATTAAGAGGGTACCTTGAGAAACCCTGCATTAAGGTTCTGGAAGATTGAGAGAGGTAGTAGCCATTGCTTCATCTATTTAGGTAAGAGAGCAATAAAGTGAAGTGGACTAGTTTAGTTAGTAACTAACTTCTACTGAGGAGGAAGATTCTTTTAATAGGTTTTTATAGGCAATATAGGCATAGGCATTCCCCCTAGTGGTCGATATAGTTACAGAGGGTAGTAGGAAAACGGTATAACTAACCGGTAAACACTTTAATAAGTGGATTAAAAAAACAGGCTGCACTAAAAGGGAGCAGTACAAAGTACAACACAAAAGATAGATCTCCATCATAAACAATTTCCCTTTAATTTTTTAACAGTAACATAAACCCTCCTACTCCACCGACAACAGGCCCACCCCTCTCCCCAAAACACTAAATAAGTCACCCCAACCAATGTCCAAAGAAGAAACAAAAGTCCAACTGCCCTTCCCAATTCCCACCCTCTCCACCCACAACAAAAGTCCCTCTCACCAAAGCCAATATATAAAAAAAAAGTGAGTTAGAGAGCATCGATACAGAAGTGCCAACTCTTGGCAAAGCAGTGCCAGCTCAAGTAGGACGCGGCATTTGAAGCGCTGTTGGTATTATTAGAAAAGGGGCAGCAGTTGCGGATACCAGCTGCTGGCAGTCTTGCCCATGGTGTGGCCAGGATAAAGGCACTGGCAGCTGGCTGGAGGTACTGGAGCCAAGGGCAGTGGCAGATGCCTGCGCCTCCTCCTTCTCCAGAGCCACCAGCCGGCGCTATTTGGCCTGGATGGCGTCCATCTGTTGCCGCGGCAATCAGGCTGCTATCTCCTGCCGAGTTGGTGGAACAACAAGAATAGCTATATCAAGAAAGAAAAAAAAGGCAAATTGTAAATAATGCTCAGTGCAAACACTTGTTTGTATAGTGGCAGAGTAGCAGTACATTGCTGGTCCCCTAGGATCATTGGAGTGTTTGATGTGGTTAGTCACAGGGCCCTGTTTTCTCCACTCATGCATCACATAAAAGCACAAACTGCACAGAAAAAAAATGTAAAGGATTTCCTAGTAAACAACTAAACAGACACTTTGGGGCCGATTCCGATCTCGGCTGGTAGGGCTCCGAATCGGATTCGGCTTAACCGGATCAGATTCGGAGCCCTATTTCCCGACCGATCCGTACGCGCATCAGGACGAGCGGGTACGATGCGAAATCGCCGACCGACTCGTTCGGGCGTCCCAACCGCTCCGACCGACTCGTTCCCGGGTCGAACCGCACCGACCGACTCGCTCGGACACGACTCGCACCGCGCAATGGAGACGTTCCCCGGCCGGGTAAGTACGATGCGCGCCGCGAGCAGTCCGACCGACAAGCGCCGTCCGGCTCGAAAGAGCAGTCGGAGCCGTACTTCGGGGGTCCGTGTCAGACCCCCCTGTATGCATAGCCGTGCGAGTTGCACACAGGGGGGACCCATGGGTCCCCCCTACCTGTGTGTGTATGGCGCGAGTCGCTTCGCCGCGTACCCGCTGTAGGGGGCGCCCTTGTTCACCTCGCACCCATTGAGGCAATGGGAGCCCGCGTACGCGTTGTACGACCGGCTCCCATTGACTTCAATGGGAGTCCGACCGACTCGAGTACGATAGCATACGGACGCATCGTACTCGTTCGGTCGGGCTGCACGGGTCCGATTCGGTCGGAAATCTCTCCGGGTCCGGCTCGGTCGGAGAGATTTCCGGCCCGAATCGGAATCGGCCCCTTTGTGTTTAAAAATAAAAATAAATTACCTCTAATTAATGAGTAAGGCAGGATGCAGCACAATTAATAGTATTCTTGTTGTGCAACATTAATGGAGGCATGCTAGTGTCGGGTACTTTGTTACTCTCTCCAGTCTGCACCTGGGGCAGCTGTAATGGACAATTTATTATCTTACTTTAACTCCAATAGCCCTGCCTGTCTCTGACTGCCTTTCAATTCTACCCCATGACCATGGCCACTCTCTCATTGTGACTATTTGAACATGAGCAAGAAAGCCTTTTCAACAAACATGAGTGGTGAATAATAGCTTACTTGGGCCTGCAATCTTCACATTACCAAAATTAGTTCTCTTAGTCTTCCAGTACCAGAAGACACATTGGTGGGAGCGGGAACGCTTACTAAAAAAGCAGAAGAAAGCTACAGAGTACAGGCAGGAGTAAGTCAGCTACAGAAACATAAAATATAGAAAAAAAGTCAATGCCTGCGATAGCAAGAATTTAACAAACATTAGATAGAAGAGTTGAAAAAAAAGGAGACAGTTTTAAAAAATGGCAAAATTATTCTAATATTGGGGAGAGGTAAAGGTTATGGAAATAATAATAATAACAGGACTTACTGGGGCCAGCAGAACCATCGGCCGTGGCACTGATGGTGGCAACCCCTTCACACTCCTATGATGCCCTCTTGCCCTTTGGTGCTGCTGTAAGAAATAAAGAAGATAAAAAAAATTAAGGGTACTGTCAATCTCCCCAAAAATATTTTGACAGGCAGACGCAGTAGCATTGCACTTTTCTAAACAGATCGCCTATAGTACTAGTATTGAGTTGACCCATTCCTAATTTTCTAAACGTAAGCCCTATTCCTAATTTCCTAAACCTCAACTATATTTTGAACTGCTAATGCAGTGCAATGAATGCTCTTTGCTTCTCAACCCCCTCTGATGGGCCAACTCAGTCTCCCTTTTCAATGCGTAGATACTACACATCACTGGGAGATTGGGACTGTATGAGCTACATAAAGAAAGGCACAGAGAGCATTAACTTACTGATATACTACCACTATCTTAGTGACAGGACAGAGGAGTCTACATGCCTTCTTAAATAACAGCGGTTAAAGAAACAATGGTCAAGGTGAGGCCCAAATAGGTCCTCGGGTAGCCTAGGCTACAGTTGATCAAATAATGGCTTTCGTCTAGGCAAGAGAGAACAGTATATGCAGGGACACAAGGTTGTGGAAATGATAACACGTTTATTAACATCATAAATGGTATATCATCCACATTATTATCAAAGGATCTAGTCCTGGTGCTCACACATCAAGTGGGGTTGCGTGAAAAGTGCTGGTGACTTAAAAGTTTACATCACATTGACAACGTTATACAAAACTCATGAGAAAGTTTATACACTTTGAGTTTTGGTTGTTAAAGGTCGACGGTGTTTCGATCTCTATTAGTTGAGACCATCATCAGGACGTAAAACATGTGAGCATGTAGAATCTGAGGACTTCAAGGAGTGGTAACTGCAGCCCGGGGCTGGAATCAGGGGACAATCAAGGGCAGTAATTGAGCAGCCGTGGGGTCTGAAATCAATATTGAGCCAAGTAGAGGGTAATTCCGTTTGGTTGCCAGTTGGCTCAGAAGAGGTGCTGCGAGGTCCGGGTTCCCACCGGTACCGTGTTGGGGCTGAATCAGGCTCGGACTTATCCGCGTCTACTCATCCGAGCCTGATTCAGCCCCAACACGGTACCGGAGGGAACCCGGACCTCGCAGCACCTCTTCTGAGCCAACTGGCAACCAAACGGAATTACCCTCTACTTGGCTCAATATTGATTTCAGACCCCACGGCTGCTCAATTACTGCCCTTGATTGTCCCCTGATTCCAGCCCCGTGCTGCAGTTACCACTCCTTGAAGTCCTCAGATTCTACATGCTCACATGTTTTACGTCCTGATGATGGTCTCAACTAATAGAGATCGAAACGCCGTCGACCTTTAACAACCAAAACTCAAAGTGTATAAACTTTCTCATGAGTTTTGTATAACGTTGTCAATGTGATGTAAACTTTTAAGTCACCAGCACTTTTCACTTTTCACGCAACCCCACTTGATGTGTGAGCACCAGGACTAGATCCTTTGATAATAATGTGGATGATATACCATTTATGATGTTAATAAATGTGTTATCATTTCCACAACCTTGTGTCCCTGCATATACTGTTCTCTCTTGCCTAGACGAAAGCCATTATTTGATCAACAGTAGCCTAGGCTACCCGAGGACCTATTTGGGCCTCACCTTGACCATTGTTTCTTTAACCGCTTACATTGCCCCCGGTCGTATTTCTGGGGTACCCTTGTTTTCTAAAAAATATTCTTAAATAACAGGGCAAGCAAGTGCATACAAGTGCGAGTAGGTAGCGCTGAGCACCTGGCTAGGTCAAGCTGGTTCAGATAATATTCATAACGCAAACTTAACTTACCTCTGAGTGTGAGCATCATGCTATTTGAAAAACAAAATATTAGCATTTTTAGAAAACCAAAAACTAAATAATTACTCACCGAGCTCTGCAACTCTGACACACAGCGGTTCGAGCAGGTCCTGTTCACAGTCTAGTCAGTCCACCCAGTGGTACATCAGCTGCTGTGTTGTGCGGTGCACCCCAGTGCTATGGCGCACGCAGATGTGCACTCTTCCCCACAGCAGCTGATGCTCCCACAGGTCGTACCCTCTCCCAGGCCTGTCACCTGCTGTCAGCATGAAGAGGAGGTGGTGCTGCCCAAAAAATAAGCGAGGCCACCTCCTCTTCTGAAAAAATGGGGCGGGGCTGCACCACTTGGCAGCGCCGTTGACCGCAAGTTATGCAGCTTGTTGTTCGTAGATAGCGCTGGGATGAAAAAAGAAAAGAAGTAAGAAAACAGCAAAGCAGAAAGGAAGAACTAAAGGAAGTGGAACACAAGGAAGAAACGGAAAAGAAAAAAAGTACAAAAAGTCAGAAAATGTAAAAAAAAAAGACTAAAACATATAATATACACACAGAAAGACAGACACTTCTAAGACAAAGTTAAATGAGGGGAAGATGAGTGGGATGGGGGGATTGGAAGAGATTAAAAGAGACTCTAAAAGCAGGTCCAGCACCATGCATAGAATAGAAAGCAGGTAAAACAAATTGGCCATGCCCATGAGGACTGCGTGGTGCCTTTCCTGCTGATTTTTAAGTGTGGAACGCGCTACTGGCCCGTAAAAGCAGCCCGAACAAGCATTTATCTGCCCGTTCGTGGAGTTCCATGGAATCTCGCAGAGGTTTTTGAAACTGCACAGAATTCCGCGGAGGAAAACTCCATGAGTTCTGCCCAGGTCTAGTTCTTACTGCCTATGGTGACATTTATACCCTTGGAGAAGCTTGTTCTGTGTAGCTCTACTCTACTTGTTTTTGATGGCTTACTTCAGCAGCAAAAAAGTGCTTTATTTATAGAAGGAGGGTTGTTATCAGCTTGAGCATTGAGTACCTGGGGAGGCACAGTGTCACCAGATTCAAAAGATAACAACACCCCTGAAGAGTTATTAAGCTCTGTAGCACAGGTTAACTCAGCCCAAGAAAGGTGTTGAGGGTGCATAGCCCTCAAATGTCATCACATGCCAGTGGTAGTCACGGTGTATTCCTTGTTCTTGCTGCCCCTGATGAACCTCTTTTTGAATATTTTACAAATCAGCAAGGATAAATAATAACTTGTAAAGTTAGTTATCTTTACTGTTGTTGTTGTAGTTTATTAATGTTGTTAGTGTTTGTTAAGCTGTTAAATTGTTTTTTTTAAATACAATGTTTGAAGTTACAACTGGTTTCCTTCCTTAACAGCTTTTAAATATTTGAAAATTAACACAATCTTCTAATGTTGACTCAATGTGGCAGTTCATTCTTTAAGAACTGTAACTCTTCTCCTGCATGTGTATGTATATTTAAGTAACTATAGAGAGATTAATGCTTCTTCTCACTGTAGAATAAAGATTTTTATACAAGAGCCAGGTTTTGTTACAGAGGCGAATCCATTCTCATACTTTACTGCGCACTTCTGTCTGCTGGTGGAGAAGGTAGTTCTTTTGCACATCTTAGTATTTATGCTTGTCACTCTAGAGAAAAGTTTCAGCACAGAACTGTGTCTTTGTGTACATCATACTAGACATGCTTGTCCCCATAAGGAGTTATCTGAGAGAAAGGTGAGTGTGTCCTTGCATTTAAATGTCCATGCTGGTTGTGCAACACACAGTTGTCAACATAGAGGATACTCCATTTTAAACTCTACTAATGACATTCATTATCATGAAGAGAGGTATGAGCAGAGACATAAGTTTCTACCCATATCGTATTTTGCACATGTGTTACTCTGGGGAGATGTCTCAACTGGCTGGGCAGTGTGTTTTCATATCATAGTCTCTATAGTTGTTATGCAAGATATACTTATGAGTATAAATGTAATTTAAACTGCATAATTTACTTGTACTTCTTTCATAATAGGGAGATGTATGACCACAAAGGTAAGCCACTTTTCACACCCTAATTTGCGCAAGCATGATCCAAGAGACACATCACAGGAGAGAGGCCAGTCTTTCTATACACCATACTACGCAGAGTTCTGAAAGAGACTTGTCTCAGGACACAGGGCAGTTTCTCCCCACAGTCTACTATGGATACCTGTCACCATGAGAATAGGCATGATTAGAGAGATACATTTCTCTCAAACCCTACTAGAGACACCTCTTACCCTGGTAAGAAGTGTTAGCAGAGAGATGACTTCCTTACCAGGCAGAACTAGATATTGCTATTCTTCTAAGGAGAGGTATGAGGATATGCCCCACTGGTTCACTACACTTTACTGTATATCGAGTTGTCGTGGAGATAGGTGTTAGTGCAGAAGACAAAGTTTCCCTACATACTACTGTATATATTTGTCAGGCTGGGAGAGCTGTGAGTTGACAGCAAAATCCATTCCCACACACTAATAAATATGGTTATTTGCCACAGAGAGGTGTCAATGGGGAGGCTAGTGCTTGTTATACATAGTATGGACTAGTGAGGTCTTACATGTGAGGTGAGTACCATCCCCACCCTACTATGCATGCTACTGACCCTGGGAAAGGTGTGAATGGAGAGGCAGTGTCTCTGTACACGCTACTCCACACACCAGTAATCTTCATGCAGGGTCTCAGTGGAGAGGGCAGTGTCTCCACATAGTCTATTAGTGGGGATTGTAAGAGGTAAATATTGTAATAAAGGAAAATGTAAATTCTTCCTCTAAAGTATTTTCACAATTTTATGAGAGTCTTGCAGGATTGTATAAAAAAGAGGTAGGGAAAATCTGGTGCAAATAAATTATACCTATTACAACTGAATATGTTCAAAGAAAATGCAAATTCCCTTACAAAAGTATGTTCTTGTGATATGCTCACAAGCTCAAAGCAGCAAAAACTTTCCCCTTGTAGTGGACGCAGAAGCCTGTGTGCCTGACTGTCTCTAGAGGGGCTCACAAGAATCACCCATGCTATGTATGGGAGCCTCATGGCTCTTGCGAGTGTCTTGTGAGAGTCACCAAGAAGGAAAAAAAGGGATACTTAGTACAAACAACATACATAAGGAAAGTACAGGGTAGTTCTGAAAAGAGCTTTTCCAAGTAACATTTTCAAGAACTGTTTTTTGTGTGTTTTTTAACATTGTTAACTTTTAACGGGATGAACCAAAAATACGAAACTGGGAGTAAAAAAATACCAACATCTTCAAAACAAAGAAGAGAAAAATTTAGAAAAAACAACCTACTCCTTAGGTGGGCATTTATGATCCTGGACCGGACTGTACCATGCACCCCTGCTTGTCTCAGGAGAAAAAATTATCTCTTTACATCAGCAGCAAAAAAGAGCTATGTTCATATAAGTAAAGTTGTTATTTGCTTGAGTGGTGAGTACCTGGGCAGGCACAGTATCACCAGGTTGAAAAGATGTGGACGCCGCTCATGACTTATCAAGCTCAGTTTGTACTGCAGTGCGTTTGTTTTTTTGTTTATTTGGAAAATATGTTTGTGATGCAAATTTTAGGAGATGTTTTGTTTTAATCAAATGGTATTAACAAGCTGAAATGAAACATTACATTGATATGTCTCTTTTAATATTTGCCACCTGTTTGAAGACTTTGATGTTCTCATTTCTGAAATGTGGTTATTTTTTTCTTTTAGATAATCATTGAAGTGACAGAAATGCTCCACAATGCCAGCTTTTTGATAGATGACATTGAGGACAACTCGAAGTTACGACATGGCTTTCCTGTGGCCCACAGCATATATGGCATTCCGTCTGTAATAAATTCAGCAAATTATGTTTATGTCCTCTGTCTTGAAAAGGTTTTGACCCTCGGTCACCCTGAAGCTGTGAAAATATTCACCCATCAGTTGCTGGAACTGCATCAAGGACGAGGGCTGGATATTTACTGGAGAGATACCTACACATGTCCAACCGAAGCTCAGTATAGGATTATGGTCTTGAAGAAGACAGGGGGACTTTTTGGATTGGTTGTAGGCCTAATGCAATTATTCTCAAACTATAAAAGTGATTTGAAACCTCTTCTTAACACTCTTGGCATTTTTTACCAAATAAGGGATGATTATGCCAACCTAAAATCTAAAGAATATAGCAAAAACAAAGGATTTTGTGAAGATTTAACAGAGGGCAAGTTTTCATTTCCTACTATACATGCAATATGGTCAAGACCAGAAAGTACTCAAGTGCAAAACATCCTTCGTCAGAGGACAGAAAATGTAGATGTAAAAAAATATTGTGTGGATTATCTTGAAAAGGTGGGGTCTTTCGAGTTCACCAGACAAACCTTGGAAACACTTGAATCAGAAGCATATAGGGAAATTGAACAGCTAGGGGGGAACCCACAGTTTGTAGCACTAATAGGCCATCTAAGTAAACTATATAAAAACAATGACCAGGCTTGTCTACCTTCAGATATCAGTGTGTGATATTTTTATAACTATCAATAGTATAAAATCAATATACGGCCTCACAACATCACTGCCTTCCTATTTCAGTTCCGAATGAACGATTTAAAGTTAAGGTCTGTTATGGATGCACTGACAGTCCTGTACACATGAATGTTTACCCAGCGATGTTCATCTTTAAAATTATTATAACAGTATATAAAATGGTAAAAGGATTTGAGCTATACATAGGATTGTTGTCTAATATTTATTCATTTGTGTATGCTTTGCTAATCTGAAAACAATGGTGTTTTCTCTTTTGTCTTTGGATTGTTAGTAGTTCGAATTTGAGAGTATATTTTAAAAGCAATCTAATGGAAAGAACTTTGACTCTGCTTTCTGATTTGCTGCTGTGTGCATTATTAAAGCCGGTCAGATTTCCTGTTTACTTGTCAGTGCTTTAAGCTTGATTAATCTATACATTCAGACTAGCCAGTAAAAGTAATTGTATAGAAAATTGCCTCACATGTCCTCCCCATTCAGTCAGTCTGAGTACCTGACTTAAAGCAGAAATGTTTCTCTAAGGGCTAGAGGGCTAGAACCATAACCATTGGGAACTGGAGTTCCCAATATGCAGCAGAAAAATTAATTTCCATTGTCCATGAAGTTTCTTAAAGATGGTGATGGACTGAGATGGCGCAGCTCATGACACCTGAGCAGATTTGATCTTTCCCTACATGATAAGGATCAATTCATCACGCACAGTGTGTCTAAGAGCGAATTTGATTGCTCATCACGAGGTGATAATATCGTGCTTATCCTTAGAATAGTGATGCAAAGTTTTGGAGCAACTTTTCATTTGTGTTCTTTGTCCCTTATTGAGGTGTTCACTGCAAATGAGGTTGTTCTCAACAAGGAACCATAGGCGAGGTAGTGAAAGAGATTATCGTGGATAGATGAGGCATAGCAAGTGGTGACAGCTCCTGGTTGTTATTTTCTCTTGCAGTAGAAAGTCGCCTCTGTTTTTTAGCTTGCTTCAAAATACTCTGCAGTCCTAGTTTATGGTCCCGCACTTGAGTGGTTTGGTCTCAGTGGTAGCTCATCTGTCTCTTCAAAGAGGTGTATCCCTTCAAACGATGCCTGTTTTCATAGGTCTCTTGGCCCCACACCAGTAACCAAAGACTAGGACTGGAGGGTGACTGTGGTCCTAATCTTGATCTAGTGGAGAACCGTCCTGATTATTTACATGACAGCAACCAAGGGATAAAAACTGACATACTTTAGAAGCTTTAGAGGACTTCAATTAGGTAGGATTAGACTGGCACATCGTTGAAGAATGAGTGCAGAAAATATATCCCCAGCCTCATCATCGAAGGAGCATAGAGTTACATCAGGGAAGCCTCCTCACGTTTACTCTCTACACTCTTTAACAAGCATTGGCAAAGCCAATAGGTCTTGCTTATGAGAGCTATTGGCTTTGACAATGTTTTATAGCCATGCTGTACAGCAGCACCAATACTTTGCAGTGTGGCTGAGTGAGAAATTAGGTTGTTGGTTGAGGAAGGTGTGACCCCCTTCTGAAGCAACAGCCACAATCCTTGTCAGGGTGAACCATAAAAAGTCATGAAATCAACCTGTGCTTAACCCTCTGGTAGCTTGGCACATAAGCAGTCAGGCTTAACTTAGAGGCAATGTGCAAAGTATTTACGCAGCACTTAAACAACAATAATGTGAAAACACAACACAAGAACAAATTCCCCCACTAATTTAGAAAAATAGGGTACAACAACGCAAATCCTACTGGTAGACCTGGAGCTATGACTTTTTAAAGATTTTAGTGCAATCTAGCACCTAAAAAATCAAAGCGCCCAACTGGGTATCTAGTTGCGTCGGACAAAGGCTAAGTCAAAAGTTATGGATGACCGTGATGGAGCCCAGTTTGGATGCAAGGAGTGGACTGGGCCCAGCCTCCGCTAACCTTCAGACTTTGAAGAAATTTCAAAGAAAAATGTCTGAGAAGGTAAATTTCAGCGGGACAAGGCAGCCAACGGTGTCTGAGGAGGAGGCGTTGTCATCGGGGAATCGCTGGATGAAGTCGCGGTGAAGATTTCTATGTTATGGCTTAGTTACTTTCTTGGAAGTTGCAAATCTCAAGCGGGATGAAGTTGCAGGCTGCAGCCAATGAGGGCTCCAAGAGATTAGATTCCCTTCCGTATAGGAGCCCCTGAACAGGATTTGCTGCTCTGGAGAAGAAGTAGCAAGAGCTACCTCAAAGTCTTGCCAACCGGGGATGCATCTTGAGCAGATCGGTGAGCAGGTAGGTCCTGGTGTCCTCTTAGTTCTCAGAGCACTTTTTGACAGGAAAAATGTAAAAGTCCTAAGTTTTATGTTTTGGCTGGTTGGGTGCCTTTGGCACCACTTTCAATGAGTCCAGGACTGGGGGCACCACTTGGAGGGTCTGGGCTCTCTTCAGGCTGGGTCCAAGTGCCCCTTGCAAGTTCTGTCCCTGTAGTCCTGTACAAGAGGCCAACAAACTAGCCCTTGAAGTCACTTGGGTAGTCCAGGGTTCAAGCAGAAAATAGGTCTCAAGCAGCAGGGTGATCTTCTGAGGACACATGGCAGGCTTCAGGCAGCATGGCAGTCTTCTTTGAGTAGCAGGGCAGTCCTCTTGAGTACTCAGCAAGCCTCAGGCAGCAGGTCAGTCCTCTGAAAGTCCGCTGTAGGTCCAGAAATGAACTTAAGAGTAGGTCTGAGGGTCTTATTTTTATTCAGGGTGCCAGCTTTAATGTGAAAGAAACTTCTAGCGTTTTTCCTCCACAGATGGTCCTAGAATTTCCTGCCTCCCTGCCCAGGCTCCACTGAGTCTGGCATCACAAAAGACTAGTGTGAAGTTCTTTGTGTGTGTACTGAGACAGCTCCTTTGAAATGTAAGTGGGTCTGTGCACAGTTCCACCCATCCCATCTTGTAAAGATAGCCCATCCTGCCAACACATAGTCCCTCTTTGTGTGACTGTCTGGGAGGAATACACAAAGGCCAACTGCCAGTCACACCTAGTCATGTGACCCAGGATACATGCTGAAGGTACCAAATGGTTAGGACAACAACATGCCAACTTTCTTGTTGGTATGAAAAAGTCCTCTGCATGGTTGGAGACGTGTATTTCTGCCCTGAGCGCCCAACTGCACTATTGTCTGGATTCCTAATGATGATTTTTGTGTTATAGGTAAACATAGATCATGTGTGTGAGCCATGACATAGGCCTGTCTCACGAATTGTGATCTTGTTGGACCGGGAGGGGTGACCAAAGTGCTGCCCTCATAGCGGTGGAAGGCTACCACCTTCATGAGGAGTTCAGCAGCACAAGCGCGGTTGCGGCAGCATACCGTGCAGTGATCAATAGTAGTGATCAGGTCCTTTTGATCCTGTGTCATTGGAGCGTGGCCTACGGGCTCACTCACCTTTTTAAAAGTTCTGATGTTGTGTGCTTAACTCACCCTTGGCCTAAATCAGGTTGATGTGGAGTGCTGAGCAGTGCAGGAGTAGTGATTCTGTGCAGGATGTATGTGTGCCTGGGAAAGGTACAGTACAGAGATAGAGCAGTGCTGTGTAGTACATGAGGATTTAGTGCATGTACTGGTTGTATGTATGCCTGCGAGGAATACATGGCTTGAAAGATGTAGTGCTGCACGGTGCATGTGCAATAAACACATGTGCTGGGTGTATGTGTGCTTGCTTGAAGTACAATACATGTAGGGTGAAGTGTTGTGTAGCACGCACATGGTGAGTATGTGTGTTGCCAGTGTGTGTGTTTGCAAATAGCACACTGTGGAACAATATAATCCGTGCAGATGAATATGTGCTGAATGCAGGTGTCTGTAGAGGCACAATGCATGGAGGTGACAGTGCTGGACAGTAAGTGTGCTGTGAATGTACCCTGAATATGTGTGCTGAATTGGTATGTTAGATGGAAGACCCTGGGTTCCATTTTGGGAAGCCCAGGCCTGTCTGATGAAGACATGTTGCGTAGAGGAATCACCCCAAACAGATTTGTGTATTGCTGCACTCCTGTGAGCTGGGTGAGACACACTGGAGGAAGGGACCCTCCCTTTACACTTCAAAAGGTTGGTCTTTGATTCAGTGATAGATCACAAGGAGGGGGCCTGGATACATCTCAGTAAAGGATATGTGGCTGATAAAGGAATCTTAAAGAGTAGAGCTGGGAGCCTGGAATTAATCTTTTGATGGACTTATCACTGTTGCTGACATTCAGGTGTAAACTCTGGTCACTCCTTTGAATTGTGTTTTGGGTCAATCAGCTTTGGAGTCTTGCCTGCTGTGACAGACATCCTTTGAAGGGACCAAGATTACCTGCCTATTAGCCTATAGCACCACCACCTGCCTGCTTGCCAAGACCAGTGTTCTGTGTGAGGAAAAGGAGTGCGTTGATAGAGTGGCCCCCAATTGCCAGGAGAGAGCTGCTGTGATCTAAGCTGTGAGAGGATCGCCATGCGAGAACTGCCACTCCTGCACCGCCTCGCTGCAGTGACCTCATATCCCAGAGCGGGTCACAGTTTAACTTATTTAGGCCAGGAGCGTGAGACTTGTGTCTGCCCAGGTCAATGACTCCATATGACAGGAGGGGCCGCCGTAGTGAGGGCGATCGCACCAGAAGAGTCTGCGCCGGAGCTCCTGTCAGGATCTGGAGAATTCCACTCCCCTAATAGGAGAAGAGTGACTTACCTTGTGTTTGCTGTGCAGGACCAGCTCCAATTGCTGGAACGAACTGGCAGCACTGCTCAGATGAGAGAGGCTGCTTCTGCCATGCGCTGCTGCATGAACTGCGTGCTGCCCATCTTCTCTGAACAGGAGCTGGACTCAGGAGCACCCATGGAGAAGACCTAGCTACACCGCTGAATGCTTCCATACCACCAGAGCGGGTAAGACTGGAACATGGCCTGTGGGGCCCTGGGGACTAAACAAATCAAATAGGAACTCTTGAGAACAGCCTACTACTAAGCATTACCTAACTGTAGCTACCAGTGAACAGGGAACACGTTACAAAGAAGAGGGGCAGAGATTTGCCTGACAACTACTAGAGCCCCGACCTCAAGGGAAATGTGTTGTTGCTTCTGAATGCCATTATTCATTAGTCCAGCTCTGCTAGCTGAACAAGTGTGGGCAAAGAAGCAGATATTTTTAAATTGGGGAATTCAAACTTCTCGAGATAAGGACGAAGCTTACCCTCAATTTCTGCAGCCTAATAGTGTGGGACCTGCTCCTTAGAAATAGGGGCAGGGGCCAACCAGGGTTTTCAAGGTCAGAACAAAAGTTCTAAAAGTTTTACGGGAAACATTCATGCCAATCGAGCCTAAATCCTGGGAGGGGCTAGGAGCCCCTCAACCTCAAGGACAAATGTTATTGAGGTCAGCTTAAATGATCAAAGCACAGTGACCCAAACAGTATGTCAAGCCCAACCCGAAGTTACGGACTGGTCTTGGCTTCCGGGAGCTCTCCTATCCTACCTGCTTCACATAAGAACTTGTACAAGTAAAAGTATAATCACAAGGATGTTAGTCAACCACAGGAGTCTCTATAGTTTTGTGTCTGGAACATAGAGGGTCTCTCACGGAAAATTGACGATGAGGATTTTGTAAACTTTATCAAAACATTTCACATGGTGATCTTGCAAGAAACGTGGGCCTAAAGCATGCTAGATCTTACAGCATACTTGTGTTTTAGTAAACCAGCTATTAAAGCAAAAACAATGGGTCGTTCTGCCGGAGGCCTGACCTTATATGTAGCGGTAAACAGACAGAATATCGAGTGTTTTATTTCGACATGCACTAATATCGAGTGCAAAATATCGGGATACAAAAATATCGACTGTCAGAATATCGTTGTAAAGAATATTGAGTCTAAGGTAAGTAATATAGCTTTTAACAATATCGAAGTCATTAATATCGTTTTAAAAAATATCGGTCATTAATATCGTTTGCAAAAATATAGTTGTTAAAAAATCGTTTTTTTAGTTAGTGTTATGTATTTTAGTATGTATTTTAAATGTATGTGTTCTATTTTTTTGTTTAAGTATTGCATTTATTTTTTAATATATGTATTACATTTTTAAAAGTTATTAATTTTATTTTAAGTAAATTTTGCGTTTTAGTTCCGTAGCGGGTTGTGGGCTTATAGGGGAATAGGGTGGGAAGTAATTTAATTATAATAAATTTATTAATAATTTTTAGAAGTTTTAATTTTATTTAAATTAAATTTTGCGTTTTAGTTCCGTAGCGGGTTGTTGGTTTATAGGGGAATAGGGTAGGAAGTAATTTAATTAAAATTAATTAATTAATATTTTTTAATAATTAATGTTTATGTATTTAATATTTTGTATTATTAATTGTGGAAATTAATTTATTATTAATTATTTATTAATTGGTTGTTAATTATTATTAATTAATTGGTAAATATGTTAATTGTGTCATTTTTTTAGGAGTGGGTTGTGGGTTCATAGGGGAGTAGGGTGGGAAGTAATTTAATTTTAATACATTTTTCAATATTTTTATTATAAAATTTAGTTGTTATTTTATAGTGTTAATTGCGTGAATTAATTTATTATTAATTGTTTTAATTGTGCTTGTTAATTGTTATTAATTAATTAATTAATTGTTAATTAATTATGTTAATTGTGTCATATTTTACAACATTGGTGATGTCATTTATAGGGGAATATGGTGGGAGGTAAATTATTTATGGGTAATTAATTATTTGTAAATTAATGCTAATTAATTAATTAAAATTAAATATGCTAATTGTGGAATAATTTTGATGTCTGAGTTGTGGGGTTTATAGTTGTAAATTTTGGGAAGAAATTTGTTTAAAATTTATTTATGATTTGTTGTTGATTGTTCTTAATTTATTAATGTAAAATTAGTAATGGAAATTGTGTAAAACATTTTAAGTGTGTGTTTTGGTGTTTATTGGGGTAGAGGGTGGAAAGTAATTTAGTTTAAATAAATTAATCATTAGTTGATCATTAATATTTTTTTTAATTAATTGATAAATAATTTTGGTAATTGTTATGTTTTAATTTTGTTTGGGGATTTAGGTTCAATAGCTGTAATTATTGGTTTTATCCCCTCTGCTATCCAACACTTTCCCTACTGTTGCACTTGCTGGAGTGGGAATAGTAATTGTATCCCCTCCGCTATCCAACACTTTCCCTACTGTTGCACTCCCTGGAGTGGGAATAGTAATTTTTATGTCTCTGCTATCCAACACTTTCCCTACTGTTGCACTTGCTGGAGTGGGAATAGTCATTTTTTCCCCTTCGCTATCCAACACTTTCCCTACTGTTGCACTCATTGGAGTGGGAATAGTAAAGTATTCCCCTCCGCTATCCAACACTTTCCCTAGTGTTACATTTATTGGAGTGGGAATAGTAAATTATTCCCCTCCGCTATCCAACACTTTCCCTACTGTTGCACTCGCTGGAGTGGGAATAGTAATTTTTACCCCTGTGCTATCCAACACTTTCCCTACTGTTGCACTCGCTGGAGTGGGAATAGTAATTTTTACCCCTACGCTATCCAACACTTTCCCTACTGTTACACTCGCTGGTGTGGGAATAGTAATTTTTACCCCTACGCTATCCAAAACTTTCCCTACTGTTGCACTCGCTGGAGTGGGAATAGTAATTTTTACCCCTACGCTATCCAACACTTTCCCTACTGTTGCACTCCCTGGAGTGGGAGTATGTAATTTTATCCACTACGCTATCCAACACTTTCCCTACTGTTGCAGTTATTGGAGTGGGAATAGTAAATTATTCCAATCCGCTATATAACACTTTTCCTACTGTTGCACTCGTTGGAGTGGGAATCGTAATTTTTATCCCTCCGCTATCCAACATTTTCTCTACTGTTGCACTTGCTGGAGTGGGAATAGTAAATTATTCCCCTCTGCTATCCAACACTTTCCCTACTGTTGCACTCTCTGGAGTGGGAATAGTAATTTTTGCCCCTATGCTATCCAACACTTTCCCTACTGTTGCACTCGCTGGAGTGGGAATAGTAATTTTTACATCTACGCTATCCAACACTTTCCCTACTGTTGCACTTTCTGGAGTGGGAATAGTAATTTTTTCCCCTTCGCTATCCAACACTTTCCCTACTGTTGCACTCATTGGAGTGGGAATAGTAAATTATTCCCCTCCGCTATCCAACAATTTCCCTACTGTTGCACTCGCTGGAGTGGGAATAGTAATTTATTCACCTCTGCTATCCAACACTTTCCCTACTGTTGCACTTAATGTAGTGTAAAATGTAGTTTTAAAAACTAATAAATATTTTAATGTTACAGGTGTATGTATATATATATGTTTTTATAATTTTTAATATATTTCCAACATTTTATAATTTATTAAAATAATTATTATTATGTAAATATATATATTACATTTTATATGTGTCTGTTTAATTTATTTTACATTACATTTCTTACTTATAATTGTTAACATTTTCTAATAATTCTAAATATTTTTTTGTAAGTTATTTGTAGTATTTTTCTTTATTTTATATTGTTTTTTATACATTTTAAAAAAACTATTTTTTTAACTTCGATATTTTTAACAACTATATATTTTTTTCGATATATTAGTACTTACCATTATGTAGATAGGATGTCGATATTTTTGACATCGATATTTATGTCCCGATATTTTGGGAACATGATATTTTGTCCTTTGATATTTTGTCAGCGATCCATATGCAGCGGTTGATCTTAATGTCAGAAAAGAGGAGATCAACATTGACCATCCTTATCTGCAAGCGGTAAAGGTCTGGGACTATACTTCATCAAGAGCACTCCCCTTGTTGACTATTAATGCTTACATCCATCCACAGTTGGGAAAAAAGGAAGAAACCATTGAAACTTTATTGGGTTTCATAACCACTCAATCTACAATCAATCCAGTGCCTTATATTCTTATGACCGGTGATTTTAATATGAACCTACTCCATGCGTTGTCCAAGGATCAAACAATGGATACTATAGATCAGATTTGGCATTCCAACGTTTCAATTATTTAAACAGAGAAAGATGCATGCGGGAGGCAATTTACAAGCAATATGAAGCATCTAGGCCTGAGAGCCCTGAACGGCCAGGTGGATATTCCGGCGCATGCAGCGCATCAATCAGCAAATTCGCAATCAGTCATAGATTATACTTTAGTGTCTCGCCCCTTATTTCACATGGTGACTAATTATGAGTAGGCTGGAAAGTGACCATCAACCGTAACTGATTCGACTAAATTTAAAAGTTTCCTCGCACGAACAAGCTTTACCAGACATTGGTTATCCCTCAATGACCAACTATAGAAAACTGCATTGGTCGGCAGCTTGCATCGATAAAGTAGAACATCAAGCAGGACTCCTATCGGAGACATTATGCGAAACAACTATTAATGCTTTGGAACAGTGGGCTCAATACTCAAAGCTTCTACTGGAGAGTCAGGCTGGCTGTCACAGGGCAAGAACTACTACAGCTTTTGTACCACTCCGGCCCAGGAAAACATCAGCCCAATTAATAACAGCAAAAAAGAAGTTGATTCACAGTCTGAAGGTGTTGAGAAATAACTCGAGTATACCGAGCAAAGTATTACCAAAATTAAGATTGCTATACAAAAAAGCTGCATGGATCTCAGAAAAAACAGAAGTAGACTAGTATTGGTGCAAAATCCTCTTTACCTCCAAGCGAAAGGATGTCAGAGAATTTTGGAAATTAGTGAATCAACCTGATAGTTCGACAACTCATTTTTCGTCTTCAACTACTTCAGGAGCCTCCTGGACAAATTACTTAGAGGAATTGTATGGCGGTGTTGTCATAACTAAGGATCCCCTAAAAAAGCTGGCATCAAAAATTTAGAAGAGGAGGCTTCTTTCAAAGCCTCTTCATCAGGCGAGGTGGAAAAAGTATCTGCAGGAGCCGTCGAAATGGGGCCCCGGGCCCTAATAGTCTACCACAGTCGCTTTATAAGCAGAATCAGCAAATCTGGGCAGATAAGTTGGTTATCCCTTTCGACTACATTGTCCACAACCAAGAAATTCCTAAAAGCTGCAGGGGATCATTATTGGCCCTAATACAGAAAGCCGGTCAAGCCTCTCTACCTTCTAACTATAGGTTGATCACATTAATGGACGGAGAGGCAAAGGTTTTTGCAAAATGTTTGCTAACTGAATTAACGGACTGGATGGAGTCCAATTCCTTGGTGCTGAGACACTGGACAGGCTTTATAAAGGGAATTGGTACATCCACCAATATTCAGATGCAGGCTTTAATAATCGAACAAGCAAGGAATCACTCTGCAAAGCTCCATTTGTGTTATATAGACTTTCACTCAGCATTTGATGTAGTGAAGAGAAACATCCTGTGGGCAAAGCTGATGAATTGGGGAATTTCTCCTCTCCTCCTAAGAGTGATTCAACTTTTGTACACAGATGCTTGGACAAGAGTCAGGATGTGCAATGGTTCAACAGTCTCCAAAAAAAACATACAAGGAATGGTGGAAAACAAGGCTGTGTACTGGCTCCCTTTTTATTTAATTCATACCTTGCCGGTATCACCCCTGCTTTGAACAGTATTAATTTACATTCTCCGACAGTGGCTGGTTTTAATATTTCCCATTTGTTGTATGCTGATGATATTGTCTTGATTAGCTACACAAAGGTGGGCTTCAGCGCTTAATCAATACAACCGTGCAGTATGCTGCAGATCATGGCTTAAAAATCATTCTTAATAAAACCAAAACATGCTAGTTTCAAGGGGAAAATCTTCACCACCAATATTTTATATAGAAGGGACAGCCCTGGAAACTGTATCAGAGTACAGATATTTGGGGGGTGATTTTTGACTCCAGAGTCTCATTTAAGAATCAGTGTGCTGCAGTCCTAAGAAGGTTGTGTTTGCCTCACTATGGAATTCTTTAAAAGGCTTGTCTCTCCAGCCACTCTTGCAAGTAATGACAGCTAAACATGCCCCTTCTTTGACATATGGTGTAGAGATATTGAGAGGAAAAGCTGACAAACTTATAGACAATGTCATGATAGGAACTTATCGCTGCCTGCTCAACTTATCCCTGCAGTCTTCACCAGCCCAAATTCGTCTAGAGTTTGGTTGTAGGAGACTGAATATAAGTAGCCTTGGATACAAGATCTACACTTAGTACTATTGTGTGGGAGTCAGTAAGTACCCTAGAAATTCTGCAGCACACAAATATTTTAACTTGGCTGTATCCACTTTTAAGGCAGAGGAACTCTGGGCTTTATCCCTTTCTCCCAACGCATTTAATAGAGTCATTCATGGAAATAGCAAAAAGATTTAGGGCCCGATTACGATGCCGGACGGAAAAGCCTTCCGTCCTCCATGGTGTCGTAAAAATACCTCCCGCATGACCCGCGCCATTTCCATCGGCCAAATTACGATGCAATGTACGCAAAATCACACCGCGGCGGACGGATGTCACAAAAGACCGTCCACCACAGTCGGAAAAGCTGCAAATCCGACCGCGGCGGACGGGGAAAGCTGTTCAACGGCTTGAAAAGGCTGCTCCTGCCGCGGCATAACCGCACGGCGAATTACGATGAGAATGCGGAGCTGGCGGACTGAGCACTGCATCCGACCGCCGCGCACACACATAGGCCAAATGAATGGCGGACGGAACCAACTTCACAACAATGCCCAAAGTATGCCTGTACTCCCTGCCGCCCTCAATCACAACACACACGCCACAATGATACACCCCAACTTGCTCCTGGTAAGGAAAGCCATGCGCAGCATGAAAGAGACATCTGGAGGTCATCACTCATGTGGACACACCCACATATGAAGGAAGTGGCCCGAAAAGGGCCACCCGGGTTTTCTACAACTTCCTAATCGCCTTCCACAAAATGAAGAGTCGCTCAGACAGTAGAGAATACAAAACAATCGTTTATTACCAATACTCTGCAGAGGAGTCCAATCTGACCTGCACCCTAAGATGTCTGTCGAGGGACTGACCCCCCAACAGTCTGCAACTCATAATCATTCCTCCCAAGGGCCTCCCAACCACGCCCACAATGGAAAGTTACCGGCTTAGGCCGAACATGAACAAAGGAGGCACAGAAGGATGGGCTACCACCTGCTAGATGGGTTCACGCTATCACTATCTCAAGGTTGTCGTGCTGGGTCTCGGCATCTCCTAACGTGGGAGCAGAGCTACACACAAGGATAGGTATGCGAGGGAAGAATGGCCTATTCATTAGCAAGTAGAAGGCAACCTTGAGCAGAAGAGAAAATAATAGCTGAATACAGTGTTCTGCCGAGGCAAGCAATACGAATAATGAGGCCTAGTACAGACACAGCCTAATAGGGATTACGAAATTCAAAATAGAGTCACACTCACTAACTGAAGCTCGCACATTGCAGGGATAGCTCAGTGGGTTGCATAACGTGAATACAAATGGTGTCTAATTTAGCCGCACACTGCTAACCTAGTATAACGTAGAACAAGTGTATAACGAAAATGAGATTTTCAAACCTAACAGACCCTCCTTTTAGCAGTGGAGGCTAAGGGGCTCATTACGATGGCGGGCGGAAGCACCACCGCCGTGCTGGCGGATGCAAAAAGCACCAGTTACCGCCGGCACGCAGCAGTCCACACGCCCGTCCAATTACGATGCGAAAAGTAGGCCAAACACCGCCGGCAAGCCAGCAACACCGTCCGCCATCAAAGTGCGCCCGTACACGTAGCGGCGCAGCCCAACTGACACACACCGTCCGACGAAACACGTCCCGCCCGGCGCATAAATTACGATGCCGCAAACAAACGGCTCCCACGGCCAAGAGATACCGTACGACAAACCGAAGCGGTAACACGGATGCCGAGCACGGACAACGAAGAAGCGGCTCCCCCGAGCATGAATCCAGCACTGCAGGCCCTCCCCATGCTCCTGCTGATGCACCACCAAGGACGCAACGTACCGCGGAGACGCAGGTAGGCACACACACAACAAGTGCACGCAAACAGCGCACACAGTGCAAGGGCGGAAAAGCGGACAACCTCCCACCAGCGCGTGTACACAACACATCCACCATTGCATCCACATATGACACACAGGCCAAATCGTAACATCGCGGAACACATGTGTACACACCACCTGGGACTAGGAACCAACCACCCCGTCACGGCCCCAAAGCGCCGATGACGCCGCCACACATGCGCACAACGCAGAGGCCAACCGCAGCGCCATGCATGCATCGCACACAGACACAGGGACACAACCAAGCAGCACACACATCAGCCCCACCCCGAACGCACATGACACGTGACAGGCCTGCCACAGACATGTCCCCAACGCCCAATTCACGGACAACACCCAACGCCACACAACCGACGCACACATGTCAGTGAAGACACGCAACAGCAGGACACACCCCAGTGTAACAAACATGGCGTAGCACACAGCGGCGGCAACACCAACTAGGAGAAGCAGGGCCCCTTCGGGAAGAGGAACGCCAGTACCACACTGAAACACCCATACCACCCTGCACATATGAACAAGACATACAAAACGGAACACCAAAGAGCCCGGGGACCGACAACAGGTGGCCCAAGAATAACATTCACACACAAGGCCCAACGCAGAGCGGAAAGGCAGCCTGCCGCCCACACAAGGGAGAGCAGACAGCACTGAATGACCTTCCATTCCAACTCCGAAACCACAGCCCTACGACAGAAGCCGGTGAATACAGCCATTGTCCAAGAATAGACCAATACAGGCATGCCGAGGAGACCGACCACAGGGCAGATAGCGCATATCACAGAAGCACACAACGGACGGGGAAGAAAGAAGAAAACACTCCCCCATGTCGGCCACATGCAAGTTAATTGGAAGGAGTCACACATCACTGACCTTGAACTGTCTGAGAAGCATGTGGGAAGAGGGCCCGTGTCCTCCAAACAAGCAAACAGAACACAAGTCCTGTCTCCCTACGACTACACAGAGCTCACAGCAACCTCGGAGCGTGCACATTGCAGACTGCACACACAGCCGGAGCACGCCACCACAACGCACCGCTGGGAAATGGCAACCGCAACACACCTACCCAACTACGCCGAACAGCTCAAGCTGTACAAAACCAACCTGTTCCATACATTGGGATGCGATCTCCTGTCCCTGCTGAACGTAAGTTACCGACTGACTTACCGCATCACATTGTTCAGCTGCGTCATGCCCGTCTTCTACTGTCGGAGGTGTCCATACCAGCATCCCGTCGAGATATGCCTCTCCAACCCGGCATGTCTGAAGGCGGACCTGCTACCACTACTCCTCCCTCTGGACGCACACGACAGGGCCTGCTCTGCCTATGGGGGCATGGCATATGTGGCCAACATCGCACCCGCACTGAAATGGGACCACTGTGCCTCCACACGACGGATCATCGAGAACAGCTACATCGAATGTCACCCAGCATGCCCCATCATGGTCCTCCAAGGGACAACTTACGAACAACACCTTGACAGCCACCATCCGCTACATTGGCTGGCAAACATGTACACCACCAATGACATGGAAGCCCTGCTGGACGGCATCGCATACCTGACAACCTGTCAATTCGTCGGACCACAACGCAGGTTCCCCGAGTGACCTATGATGTCCAACCCCGCACCCATGCTTAGCTTCCGCACGGACTGGCCAGTCACCACCACAACAGCCATACCAAACGACCGGCAACTGTAACCACACCATCAACGACATCGCCATGACATCGGATATGACCGGGACATGCACACTGTTCCCCATCACATCCAGGAACACCGCATGCATCGTGGGAGGCAGTGGCATGGGCTCTGTGTATCGCACCCACATGGACGGAACTGCACGAACAACCAGGACACGACATGGATCCAGCGCCCATGGACACACACACCGCTCAGTGGACATGAATAGGTCGCCTGGAGTCTGTGGGTGCTGCACCCTCCCACCCCCGCCCCGGGAATCCCATACCAGGACCTTTGCATGGACGACAAGTGCATACAACAACAACACGACCCCAGTGACTGTGACATGTCCAGTAACCACCACATTGCAACAACAAGTGGCACGCCGCTGCATGCACGCAAGCACATGCCCTGATGTCATCTCACATGCACGCGTGCATGAGGAACAACCGCAGCAAACCTGTCACATGGAACTGAGATGGACTGTGCCCATGATGCCAAGCGGTCTGGTAGGCTACATGTATACCGTCTGTGTCAAAGTCCGCAGCTCCGCAGCTATACGTAAATGTACATTAGCACAGCCTTGGCCAAGCAGATGTCACTCTGAAGCCCACATCCCACATGCAACAGCCAATCACATGTAACCCCACACCCTATCCCATTTGCAATCATGCTCAGTATATCCTCAACATGTATTCCGCTGCCAGTAGTGTCCACTATACTGCATCACAGAGGACAGAAGACTCAATATAATGTTTGAAACCAAAACTGTCTCCGCTGACTCATTTCACAAGTACGAATGAGAGAGGATGAGAGTATGTGAAGTACACGGCAGTCGTGACATGACCATGTAGTCCACTGGTATTGGATGTCAACGCAAATGAGTAGCACTACTGTGGAAGACACACATGTGTCGTGTGAAGTCGTATGGACGCAGTGCTCAGGTGGGTGGGTGCGACGGGTAGATGCGCACATGCCAAGTTGGAGCACGCCGTGTTGGGAGGGGTCATGAACAGTACACCACCGCTTCCCTGGGCATTGTGAGAGGACACCTGTCGGGGGGAGTGAACACGTGTGTGCACAGCAGCCGGGCACACGTACAAAGCGGTACCAGGCGCACCTCAGCCCACCCTCTGTGGACAAGCTGGATCCTGTTGTGCGCCCGCCATGCCCCTTGACAAGGCACACACAGCCCCAGTCGACCAGGTGTAACCCCAACATAGTCAATCCGCACAGGCGATACAGGGCACGGGATGGCAGTGGAGCATGGTGTGTGAGAGGTCTCCTCGCGCTCCTCCTGGTCATATCACGCAGGCAATAGAACCTCAACGTCTAGCATGGCACAAGTCAGATGGAAGTGTAGGGGACGCACCACAGCACGAGCAGCACTGACGTCACGGGAGGTGGCTCGCACCATCCCATCCATTGCCCATCATACCAACCACGCCACATGCCATTGCGACTAAGTGCAAGCGCGTGCGCCACCACCCCCGAGCCCTCCCCAGAGAGGCCAAAGAGTGAATGTGTGGGCCATCAGCCACAGACGGACGCGGCCTGGCCGCAAGGGCAGCCACAGCCACTGGGTGTCGCAGGTGGCGGATCCGGAAGGCGAAGACTGTGATGCATAGTCCATGCAGGCCGGGTCTCCATTTGGGGCACCACGCAGGTGGACGGCGTCCCGCAACACATCATACCCTGAGACAGCCCACTCGTGCAACTGGACCCACACATACACTCCTTGCCCTCTCTGGTGCGAGCTTGGGGCTGCCTGTGCAAGCGCTAGCCTCGCAGGTGAGCATGCATATTGGGGGAGCGAGGGGAGGACATGAGGGCTGGGGCGAAGATGACTGTATCACTGTCAGTTAGTACAAGGGATGACCCAGATGTGGAAAGGAAGAGACGTGTCCCGTGTGTACTGCAACTAGTCGCCAATCCAACTACCCCCATGTCCGGAATGTAAGCCCGAACCTAGGCCCGCCCATCCACCACATCGAACATACCACCAGCACGACAACCTTCCCATTCGAAACACTGACTGGGGGTGGCGACCAGTGTACAATCATGTGTAGCCTACCCACGCGTACATGTGGGCCCTCCATGATCCATGTCACCTGCGGCAAAGTCATGACATGCGCAATGAGGGAAGTGAGGAGAGCTGTCCACCCCACGCGCAGAAGGTGCATCAGCTCCACAGACCCAGCAGCGAGTCCAGCAGGGGTCACATGTGCAGGGGCAGCTGTGCCTGGTGTGAAGGCACATGCATATAGACAGCACATCGACCAATGTGTAGTCTGCCCACATCTACAGTCCATCATCATGCGGACATAGGAATTGAACACAGGGCAACACATCTCAGTTGGTGCACCCACTGTGACCAACAATGCGCAATCATCGACGTACCCGCCCTGTGCATGGCCCCCCACCCAACGGAGGCACATCCAGTGCCACCATCCCACACACAAGCCTTCCACGGAACATGCTGTGTCCAATGGTCAGTACAGAGTCAGCGCCCATCTGGTGGATCCTGAACAGGAGACACATGCACACACATGCCAGCTCCCACTATGTACGTCTGCCACCTGGCACGTGCAATGTAACCTCTCACCTGTGACGTGTGACTGCAAGCACACAGCCGTCTTGGCATGGGGCTGTCAATGTGGACACCTGTCAATGTTTCGGGAGGTGTGATCCGTACAGTGCTGTACATAGGGTGCAGTGCTGACACCTACTACTGTCTCATATCCCCTCGTGCCACAGGTCCCACTTGTTTTGGCCGCTCAGCCTGTGCCCACATCGTCGTCGCCGTGTGCCATACTCATCCAGCCGCGGAAGCAGTTCCATGCTCAGCAGACATTCATGTTGCCGTGGCGTTGCCGCTTGACGGATATGCAGTCAGTCCCCATCAGCACGCCCCGCAAGTCATTGGGGCCTAGATCCCCATGTGCATGCACATGGCAGTGGTTTGTATCACTAGCCATTGCCATTGTTGGGAGACCTGTGTAAGTGTATTGTGGTCGTGCTCGTCCCAGCTTGACAGCTGGGCTGTGGCTCATGTGCTTGCTCAGTCATGTCAGTGATGTGTATGCGAAATTGCTATGTGTCGTGTTGCTTTGACATGTGTCCTCTGCCATTGTCCCTAGGCGGAGACCGAACATTGACCGCCCATACCAATTGCTGGCGGACATGGACGATACAGAGGTTATTAGGAAGTTTCGGCTGGACAGGCCAACCCTGCATCGACTGTGTGCCATGTTAGAACCCCATCTCCGTCCCCGCAGGGTGTATCCGACTGCTGTCACCCCCACGGCTAAGGTGATGGCCGCCATGCATTTCTTCGCCACTGGGTCATTCCAGCACACAGTGGGCATTGGAGGAGGGATGTCCCAGCCCATGTTCAGCAAGGTGCTGAGGGATGTACTGGCAGCCATGATGCTGGACCGAAACAGGTACATCCGCTTCCCCAGGGCTCGTGAATTGGCGGCAGTGAATGGTGCATTCTATGCCCTTGGCAGAATCCCACACGTCGTTGGAGCCATTGACTGCACACATGTCGGCCTTGTTCCACCACAGGCCACTGAGCACCTGTACCGCAACAGGAAGCACACGCACTCCCTGAATGTGCAAGTGGTGTGCCTTGCGGACATGGTGATCACCCACGTGTGTGCAAAGTTCCCAGGCTCGGCCCATGACGCACACATAATGCGCAACAGCATCTTGCCACGACTGATGTCCAATATGCAACAGGATCGTGCCTGTATTGTCGGTGAGTATGTGGAGTGGTGTAGCGTGCTGGTTGTGCGATGCTGTCCCCTGTCCAGTTGGAATTGCAACGGTTCTCTGTGTCCCTCACACCCAGGTGACTCTGCGTACCCGAATGGGGCATGGCTGCTCAGTCCATTGAGGAATCCTCGCACCCCAGCAGACGATCGCTACAATGAGGCACATGGGAGGACCAGACGTGTGGTCGAGCGTACCTTTGGCCTCCTCAAGTCCAGGTTCAGGTGCCTGGACCGCACCGGGGGTGCGCTGGCGTACTCCCCACAGAAGGTGTGCCAGATAGTGGTGGCGTGCTGCATGCTGCACAATCTGGCCATTCGGAAGCAGATCCCCCTCATCGTGGATGACGGAGATCAACCAGGGCCCCAGCCCGCAGACCAGGACAGCTCGAGTGAGGAGGACAGCGGAGAGGAGGAAGCTGGTAATGTGCGGCAGCAGCTCATCGCCCGCTACTTCACTTGACGGTGAGTGTCCATGTACGACGGCTGATGTGGCTGTATCTGTGCAGGTGTGTGTGTGCTGTGTCAGGGTGACCGTTTGTTCACTGCGTGCTGTGTGTCAACGCTCCATGGCCAGGGTAGTATGCCACTGTTGGTGGCTGTGGCATTGTGCCCTATTGCTCTGTGCGATGTGTGTACATTGCTTGTAGTTGTTGACATGTACTGTGTGATGGGTGTGTGACACACTCATTGAATGTGCTCCTGTTCTGTCTCCCACCCCTAGGTCCCTACAGGCCCTCCGGATTCAATTGCCATGCCACGCATCAGGTGCCTTTCCGCCCAAGGTGGCCGTTGTATTCCGTACAAATAAAACACAGGGCACAAACAGCAGTTAGTGAAAAAGGTGCATTTATTACAAACTGTGACATGTGATTGTGTGTAAGGTGATGACAAAAGTGGTGCGTGCAGTGACAATGAGCTGTCGGTCATGGCTGCGTGATGATCAGGGTGTACCCAGTGGTTCTATGTCCATAGTCCAACACACACATGCCATCCAGATGGCTGTGTGGAGTGGGATCGTAGTCCAAGTCAATGCAGTGGCTGGTCAAGGAAGGCTGGCGGAAGGCTGGCTGGCTGCCTCACTTGCGTTTGGAGCGTGCGAAGTCCTCCCGGGAGATCTGTTTCCACTTCGGACGGCCCCTTCCACGTTTGCGAGGGGGGTGCCTGCTTGCGACATGCTGGTGGTTGAGGTGTGCTCACTGGCTGTGGACGCAGGGGAACTGGACACTGCTGCTCCACCCTGCGCCCCGGCAGGTGGTGGCGGAGGGGAGCTGCTGTCCCTGGCTGTGACCTCACCGCCACCACCAGCTGGCCCATGAAGTCCACGATTTGGCCCATACGGGCGTCCATGGACCTCAGCACCCCCAGCACCTCACGCGTGTCTGAAGCAGACCGGACCCATTGTCCTTGGGCCTCTTCATAGGCCCCAAGGACTCTGGCAATTTGAGGCAGGGCATGGCTCCCAGGGGAGGCTGGCGTTTCCCTGACCCTGCTCCTCCTACCAGTCCTGCTGCCACCGGCCTGCCCACTAGCCACATTGCTCACCACGGTCCTCGCTGTGGCTCCCAGGGTGGATCCAGTCGGCCGGGCCACCACCTGCGCTGGGGCTGGTGCCAGCGAAGACGTGGTGGTGGTGGCGGCGGTGGTGGTCGGTGCGGCGATGGTGGCGGTTGCGGCAGTGGTAGTGGCCACAATGACCGTGGGTGTGGCCGCAACGACAGTGGCAGCAGGGGGCTGGGAATGTTCAGCAGCCCTGGATGATGGGTTGGTGGGTAGGAGGGGTCCTGGGGAGCGGCTGGGCCCTGCCACACCAGATGGGCCTGCTTGGTGGTCAATGTCCGAAGAGGAGGACAGATCCTCCAGATCCGTGTGTCCTCGTTGGGGGCTTGTAGGCTGGCTGTGCTGGCTGCTGGCTCCATCCCCAGCATCCAGCAGTTCGTCACCAGTGGAGAGAATGAGATTTGTTATTGTGTTGCACCTGGCGAAGTATGTATTTGTCGTCTGACATTAACAGTTCGTGCAATCTCGTACATGGGTTTCCCGGAGGCGTGTGTGTGGCTGTAGCATCTGTAGTTGTGTGTGCTTGGCAATGGGACTGTGTGCTGTGCACATGTGGCATGGGACGGATTGGCCATGCCGATGGGTGTGTTGCTGTGCCCCTACTTATTGTGACTCTGGTGTATGCGGGCTCCTGGCCCATCCTGGGTCTGGTTTGTACTTTGCTTTTGGGGTTCAGATGGGACGCTTAGGAACGCATATGGCAACATGGGGGCCATGCCCCAGATTCGCATTTGGGAGGGAATATGCTTTTGGGGTTCAAATGGAACGCTTAGGAACGCATATGGCAACATGGGGGCCATGCCCCAGATTCGCATTTGGGAGGGAATATGCTTTTGGGGTTCAAATGGAACGCTTAGGAACGCATATGGCAACATGGGGGCCATGCCCCAGATTCGCATTTGGGAGGGAATATGCTTTTGGGGTTCAAATGGAACGCTTAGGAACGCATATGGCAACATGGGGGCCATGCCCCAGATTCGCATTTGGGAGGGAATATGCTTTTGGGGTTCAAATGGAACGCTTAGGAACGCATATGGCAACATGGGGGCCATGCCCCAGATTCGCATTTGGGAGGGAATATGCTTTTGGGGTTCAAATGGAATGCTTAGGAACGCATATGGCAACATGGGGGCCATGCCCCAGATTCGCATTTGGGAGGGGATATGCTTTTGGGGTACATGCTGTGAGCCATGGGTGCCGAACGTGACATGTGTTGTGGCAGCATGACAGTGCATGGTTTGAGGTGTGTGCATGCTTGACATGGCCTGCATATTTGCTGTCTGTTGTGATTACTGGACATGGCATTGGACGCATCGTTATGAGTGAGTGATGGTTGTGTGCCAGCCAACGTATTGCAGTTGTCCCATCTCCTTGGTGTGCGTGCTGCCCTGTGCCATGTGCATCACTGCAGTGCTCGGGGGGTGTGGCCCATGTTGTGTGTTGTTGCTCACAGTGTATCGTGCGCTTCATTGACTTCTGGCACATGGTTGGTCATGGGCATGTATCTTAGCGTGACTGCTGTATGTGTGGCAGCTGTGCGGATGACATGCCTTTCATGAGACTGGGGCTGACGGATGGGATGGATGGTATGTTGTATGTGCATGGTGTGTCTGTGTGTTTGATGGGTTCAGTGGTGTTCGTGTGCATTTATGTTGTTCCGCTCTGTTGCGTCTAGTGTTGTTTGTCTTACATAGGCGTAGTTGTGGGGTGTGTGGTTGACAGGCAGTAGGGGCTACATGGACAGGACTTCAATGGTGTTTCGGTTGTGTGTGATGAGTTGCACAGTGGCTGCCGTGTGGGACTATATTCAGTGTGGCTTGTGCATGCAGACGTGGCTCCTTGGGTGTTGCTATGTCTGTGATGGGTCATGTGGGGTGTGAGTCTGTTGTTCATGTCCGTGTGCACATTGTTCACTTGTTCGTGACGGTGGGCGGTGCTGCGTGTTCGTCTGCTACGTGACATGTCCCATGTGTTGGTCGTGTTATGGTCCTCATGCCTCCAGTAATCCAGCCCTGTCCAGTTTCCCACCTGCAAGTTGTTCGTGCGTGCACTGTACTGGATGCCACATGGCTCTAAGCGGGGGGTGCTCCATGTTGCAGGTCTGTGGGGGTGGGGGGGTGTTGTGGGTCGTGGGTCGTGGGGGTGGCTGGACACCCACTGACACCGATTGCTGTGGACCGTGATGTCTGCCTTTCGGCTGTCGTTGTGCACTGCGGTGGCTGACACGTGGCTGTGGGGTGTGGGGGATGCTCCTCCTTGCTGTGCTGTGGGACTGGGGCCTAGTGTGTGTTGTACTTGGGCTGTCCACCCTCCCACCCACTGCACTTTGTGTTCCTGCCACTTACCTGTTACTTGTCGGTTAGTGCAGCTGTGGCGGACACATGGGTGTGGTGGGTGCTCGTTGTGGCGCTTCTGGCATATTTGGGGACCTGTTGGTGGTTACGTGGCTGGCTGAGTGTACACATGTCCCCACGTATGTTACAGTTGTTCGGTTTGGGCTGTGTGTGGTGGTGTCTGTTGCATGTGTGTGTGATGTGTTGTGTATTGTGTGCTGGACATGGGGGTGTTTGTCCCTGGGAGCTGTGGCATGGTAGTTGCGCATGTGAGTACATAGCGGTGTGCTGGTATACATTAGTTTGTACTTACCAGCCTCCACTCTCCCTGCTAATCCGGCGAGGATCTCCGGATGTATTACGACTCGCACCTTCTCCTCCCACGCTTTGAAGGTCTTAAAGAGCGCGGGATTCCCTCCGCCAGTGACGGCAGCCAGCTCTCTGTTTTTGCCCTCCTTCTTCTTGACCAGGCTCTTTACGTCATTCCAACGTTTGTTTATTTCACCTCTGTTCCTGGGCAGGGTCCCGACTGCATTGACCTGGTCTACGATCCGGTTCCACATTCTGTTTCTGGTGGCTAGTGGTGTGTGCTGGACCATGTTCCCATAGATTTGTGGGTACACCTTGATGATCTCGTCGACCATGACCGTCAGCTCAATGGGCGTGTACTTGGGCATTCTTTGTGGTGCCATGGTGTTTGTGGTGCTGGTGCGGTGTGTATTGTGTAATGTGCAGGGGGTTTGTGGTGCCGGTGTTTGGTGGTGGTGGTGGTGGTGGTGGTGGTGGTGTTTGGTGGTGGTGGTGGTGGTGGTGGTGGTTGTGATGTGTGCGTTTCTGTGGTGTGCTGCTGTCCTTGCTGTGTCACTGTGTCCTCTCCTCTCCTCTCTGGTTTGCAATGTAGCAAGGGGTTGTGGTCTGTGGGAGTGCTGCTTTTGTACTCACCTATGTGGGTGTGTCCTCATGGTCTGTTGTTTTCAGGTGTGTTGTGTCTGGGGTTCTGGCCTTTGTATTTTTTGTTTGTCCGGGGGGTGTTTTCGGGATGTGTACTGTGCTTGTGTATTTGTGCGTGCCTTGCTGTGTGGACTTGTTGGCCATGTTGTGTGCTATTGGTTTTGTGTGCGGATGGTTTCTGTGCAGGTACGTGGGCGCCATGGCTTCTGCCGTGTCGATTCTCATCGGCGTTGTTAGCGCTGGCGGGCGGTATATTTGTGGTTTTTCCGCGCTCATGTCGGTGCGATCGTAATTTCACGTGCGGTGTGTCGGCCGTGAGGGCGGGCGGTTTTGTGTTGTCGTGCGTGTTTCCGTCCGTGGCGGGCGGTTTGACTCCGACTCGGACGTTGGCGGGCGGTATTTTGTGTGATTTTTCGCCGATGGCGGTTTTCGGTTTGTGTAATCGTAATGGCGTGGTCGGTGTTCGGGCGGTGTGTGCGGGCGGATTTTTGCCGCTTCCATGCCTGGCGGATTTTTTTACGCCGGGTATC